>JAWQFJ010004543.1:5000-7500 GCA_034096865.1 Theodoxus fluviatilis | reverse complement strand
ACACGTGGAATGCACGAGCGAGCGAGAGAGAGGGTTGCAACAATAAGCACGGCTGTAGCCAGGTTCGACAGGGTAGGACTACGAGATCGCTGTGGTGGTGAGGATGCAAGGAGACAAAGGATCATATAGAGAGAACGCTGGTAAGTCTGTGAGAATAGCAGACTGGGTGCCTGGCATTGCCTAACTCCTCAGTTCTCATTATTTTCGCGTGTCTCCCTCGTGTTTTTTGCAAGTCTCTCTCTTCCCACAGACGCAGTTTGTGCCGCTGTCTCGTTTACACGTACCACTGTCTGTAGTTTTTCTTTCCACGGTGGCATCACCCTGTAGGTTGGGGGTCAGAATAGACCCACCGCGTCTCCCTTCGCGATTCGTACGAGGTGAAAAAATAGAACCATCGTGACTTGATTTGCGTTTACTCTAAACTAGTCTAGTGATTTTCGTGCTTAATGGCATTACTCAACCTAAATTGGCTGATTGGCCGTAAAACACCATCCATCCATCCATCCATCCATCCACGGTGGCACACGAACCATCGAATGCCTCAGTGGGACACGAGAGACAAGATGGGGAGTGTATGCTGGCAGTGTAATTTTTTTTAAAGTCTATTGCACTCTGTATTATATGTTCGCATGTGCAAGCAAGCGCGTGCGTGTGTGAGGGTGGGTGGGGTGGGGGGGTGGGGGTGGGGTGGGGGGTGGGAGGGTGCGCGTGCATGTATGTATGCGCGCGCGCATGCACGGAGAGAGAGAGATAGAGAGAGAGAGGGGGGGGGGTGTTGCAGACAGAACGAGTTTGTGGTTGAATTATTATGTGCATGCGTGCGTGAATAGAAAATGTATGTCTGTTCGGCCGCGCTGTGTGTGTGTGCACGCGCGCGCTTGCTAGTATGTGCGTTCATGCGCATGCCTCTGTGTGAGTGTATGTGTGTGTGCGTCTGCATGTTTGCGTGTGTGTGCGCGCGCGCGCGTGCGTGTGCCTGGGCATTCGTGTGTACGTGTGAATAGTTCAGTGTGTATGAGAGTTGAGTGAGTGAGTATGTGTGTGTGTTAGTGACTGGTCGCGTGAGTGAGCGAGTCTTTACGTATGTGCGTGTGCATTTGAGTGTATGAGCATATACACCTGTCTGTGGTAGCTGTGTTAGAGCCTCTCTGTGTAGGTCTGTCTGCCTTCCCATCAGATTATACGTCTGCCTGACAAATCGTCTACGAGGCTTCCTGCTTGCCTGTCTGTTTATGTGCCTGTCAGCTTGTCTTACTGAAAGGCTATAAGAAGAAAGTGCTCAGAAAGAAGGTGAGATATCCAGGGCTATTTTTGATAGAAGTAGTCTGACGTGAAAATAAATAATATCTCTACCGTTTTCCACTCACCACAAATACCTATTTTGAGAGTGAGAAACCCGCATTAGCCTCACTAACAACAATGACCTTTAAAAAAACGCTTTCTCCTTTGCTGCTTGTCATGTCTGTGGCGGTTGTCATTCTTTCACAAATTATATACTATACTTATCATTCGCTTTCCCTCAACGCATTCTCGCAAAGAGCGATAAATGATTATGGCTGACAACTGAGATATCGACAACAGAATCTTGACACAAAATGCTCGATTTAAGTAAAGTTATATAAAATTACTGTTTCTGTCTTACCGCATTATGACTAAGAGAGATAAATGACCTTGGCTGACGATTAAGATATCGGCAACAGCGTCTCAACACAGTATGCTCGTAGTAAGTTTCACTTGCACCGGTAACGTTCCTGTCCTCAATGGGTTGGGGGTCAGAATAGACCCACTGCGTCTCCCTGCGCGATTCGTAAGAGGCGAATAACTAGGGTCACCGTGACTTGATTTGCGCTTACTCTAAACTGCTCAAGTGATTTTCGTGCTTAATGGCCTTACATAGCATACAGAGGCTGATAGGCCGTAAAACTCACTCCGTCCATTCATCCATCCTGCCCTCACCAGCGAATTTCTTATTCACATGAACAGGCACATGCAAGATTTGCGTGCACGGAAACTACCTCAAACTCTTCTGAGTTTATCTTCATCGTCTGTTTTGACGTCCCTGCCTTTGTGGCATTGATTTGTTTAAATATAACCTATCTTATTCAGGGGCGACTATGTGGAAAACACTATCCAATTCTCTAAAAACTGCGAAATCTTTCGAGAAATTTTAATTGAAACTACACACTTTTCTTATGCAGTCATCCTAGATCCTTTCATCTTATTCTAAATTCACTTTGTGACTATTTCCAACGTGGTATTTCGTTACCATGAATTGATTGTAACCTGTGTTATTGTGTGAATTTTGTGTGGGATAGAGGGTGGGTGGGTGGGTAGGGGTGGGGGATGGGATTGGATTTGTTTGTTTTCTTGTTTTATCAAGGGATGGATGTAAGATAGGCAGTTATGCCTAATTCATGTATTTCCTTTGAAAAATAAAGTTTAATCAATCACTCAACCAATCAATCAATCAATCAATCAATCAATCAATCAATCAATCAAT
>JAWQFJ010004542.1:15000-55369 GCA_034096865.1 Theodoxus fluviatilis | reverse complement strand
ACGTTTGTCATACCGTTTCTTGGATTGAACTTTTGCAGAGTCAAGTGCTCTTTTTGCAGCATTGCGCAAGAGTGTCAGATCTGTTTCAATGAAATGAAGTCGGTTGGAAACCGAGGAAGCAATTTCCGACTCTTGTAGAAGAAGATTGTCAATGGGCAGAATCGGATGTCTGCCAAAGACAAGAAGGAAAGGACTACATCCGAGAGATGTAGATTTTGTGGTGTTATAGGCAAACAAGATGGAAGGAAGAACTGACGGCCAGTGTTTGCCTTGATGACAATATGCTCTGATTCCTTGCATAATCACTTGATTGGGGCGCTCTGCTGGACTGTTAGCTTTGGGATTGTAGCTAGACGTTTGCGCTTTGCGTATGCCAAACATGGCACACAGGTCTTTCACTGTTTTGGATAGGAAGTTGGCACCGCGATCTGTGACAAGAACTTTCGGCGCTCCAAAGCGGATAATCCAATGCTTATAAAAAGCATGGGCTATCGTTTTGGCAGTCGTGTCTGGGATAGGGATTGCCTCGCAGTAGTGCGAAAAAGCATCAACACAAACCAGGATATGGGAAAATTCCTCTGGCTGTGCTGTTTTGATGGGACCTAGGATATCCATATGACAGCGTTCCATCACATCGCAAGATGGAAGGTGCTGCAATGGGGCTTGCTTTGCTTGAAAGTGACGTTTCACTTGCTGACATGTGAGACACGTACGGATGTATTTCTCAACATCACTGTAGCATTGAGGCCAGAAATACTTCTGAGTGATAGCAGAGTATGTTCTATCAAAGCCAAAATGTCCTGACATGATGGAGTCATGATAGTGACGAAGGATTGTGTCCGTCAGAGACTGAGGGACTGCTAGACGTTTGAGAACTGCTTTCTCCGTGAGATTTTTGGAACGAGGGAGATGCAAGTGAAAGAGTACGCCATCCTGGAGGATATAGTGTTCTGATTCGAGGAGTGTTTTCCTCGCTCGTTTATCTGAAGTAGGCAGTTCCTTGTGAGCAAGATATCGAATGATATCAGCATATGATGGATCTGATTGTTGTAGAGAGATCAAAGTATCCCGAGAAACAGAGTCAGGTGGGAGATCTTTGAAATATTCTGTCAGGACTGAGGGAGCCTGAGAGATTGAGGTTTCTGCGACAAGAGGTGGAACAGTCAGAGGTGAAGTTGGAAACGAGATATCATCCGATTGGACGACATCTGGGTGTGGCGAATCATCTGTCTCATGTGATGTTCGCTCGAACAAGGGGTTGCGACTGAGAGAATCAGCGTTGGAATGCGTATTTCCCTTTTTGTGGATGACAGTGAAGTCAAACTGCTGGAGGAAGAGTGACCATCTAGATAGTCGACCGGTCAAATCTGAATTTGTCTTGAGCCACTTCAGAGCAATGTGATCAGTGTAGAGAGTGAAGGGCTTCAGGAGATAGTGTCTGAATTCCTTGATACCAGAGATGGCCGCAAGAAGTTCTTGCTCTGTGACAGTATATTTGCGTTCCGCAGGAGTGAGTGTTCTACCTCCATATGCGATAACGCGTTCCCTACCATTGTCATCTCTTTGTCCCAAGATGTATCCAAGACCAAATTTGGAGGCATCGCAAGAAATGATGAAGGGTTTGTCAAAGTCTGGATAGACAAGAACTGGGGGAGAAGTCAGAGCTTGTTTGAGAGTGTCAAAAGCTGTCTGACAGTCATCTGTCCAGTCAAAAGCAACGTCCTTGCCAAGCAAACGCGTCAGAGGCGCTGCTATCTGGGAGAAATTCTTGACAAAGCGGCGGTAGTACTGAGCAAGTCCGATGAAAATGCGAATGTCTTTCGCATTTCGAGGTGATGGAAAATCACGGACATTCTGCGTGACAGCAGGATCTAGCTGAACTCCATGACGAGAGAATGTATAGCCCAGGTATTGCACCTGTGCTTTGCCAAAGATGCATTTTTCTGGATGGAATTTGAGTCCAGCTGCGCGAAACTTTGTGAAAAGTTCGCGAAGATGTGTGACATGCTCTGGGAAGGATTTGGAGAAAATGAGAATGTCATCGATGTAGCAGATGGCATGGCGGAAAGCCATTTTTCCAAGGACATTTGAGACAGTCGTTTGATAGAACGCAGGGGCGTTTTTGAGGCCAAAGGGTACACGTCTGAACTGGAAAACACCTTCATGACACATGAAACCTGTCTTTTCCCTGGAATTCTCATGCACGCCGAGTTGCCAAAAACCTTGTCTCATATCTGTGACAGAGTAGATGACGCTACCTGAAAGAGCATCAATGACATCATCAAGTCGCGGCATGGTGAATGAAATCGGGCGCGTAATCTTGTTGAGATTACGAAAATCAACACAGAACCGCAACTTGTCTGAGTTTTTCTTCTTGACCATGACAACTGGTGAGAGCCATTCAGAGTGAGATGGTTCAATGATATTGTGGTCAAGCATCTGCTGAACCTGCTCAGAAATTTGCTCCATCACTTGTGGTGGATATCGATATGCACGTTGGCGCACAGGGGAAGCATCTCCTGTGTCGATAGTGAAATCATTGAACTGGGTCTGACCGAGATCCGCGATGGAAGTAGCGAAACAATCAGAGAATTCTCCTACAAGGGAGAGAATTTCATTGCGTTGCTCCTGTGAGATGTCGGCATCGCCGACTTGGGCACCGAGCGTTCGAGCCTTATCAATGTACTGATCGCGCATAGTAGCGGATGATGGGGAAGTTGGGGAAGAATCAACCGCTGAGATTGACGGTACCTGTTGAGTGATATCGTCATATGGGATACAGTAGCAATCATCAAGCATCTGGTGGAAATGCCCGAGGATTGTTCCGGCATGCAAGACAGTTGGCTCATCTGACAAGTTGGTAACTTCACAGACGGACTGGAGGTCTGTGACGGAGAGTAAGCAATGTGGAAAGAGAAGAGATGAGTGTTGATAGGTAGGGAGGAATGCACCAGAAGTGGTGTGATTGGAGCAGTCAACAGCAACGTTGAAGAGTGTTTTGGAGTTGGGGAGAAGATGAACAGATTGGAGCGCATAGACTGAGGAAAACAGAGGGGAAGGGGAGGTAGGAGTTTGAGAAAGTTGTGGAAGGGGAAAGGTGAGGGTATTGGATGAGAAATCCAGTCTTGCTTTGTGACGTGTCAGGAAGTCAATGCCAAGAATGACAGGTTGTGATAGATTCCTGACTACAGAGAAAGTCTGATTTGCATGAACCTCATGAATGTGGACTGGAATTGACACGTCACCAAGAACTTCCAGTTCCGAGGTTGTGACACTGATGATGGTAGGATGCACAGGTGGTGTTAGAAAGCAAGTGTTTCGCAGACCAGATGATTCATAGAATGAGTGAGAAATACAGCTGAGAGATGCGCCTGTGTCAATCAATGCCAAAACATTGTTGGGGCCTAGAAGAATATGTGCTTTGTTTGGATGTGTGGAAGGAAGGAGTTTTGTAGTGGCAGAAAGTTGAAGGTGGGAGACAGAAGAGGGGAGAGAAGAAGGTTTGTCATCAGGTATCAAAGCAGTCTGTGTAGACACATTAGTAAAGTCAGCAGTCTGTGTAGCAGTAGAACGCATGCGGACTGGGGAGCAACGCTGTCTGGGTTGTCATTGTCGTCGCATATTTTGTCGCGGGAAACGTCGACGTTGGCATGCAAAGGATGTGTGTCCAATGATGTCGCAGTAGCTACATCGATGGTTGATGTAGCGGCATGGGGGTGGGTGGGAAACGCCACATCTGTAACAGCCATGGGGTTGGGTACCGTCCGTGGGTGGGTATGAGGGAGGAGGTCTCGAATTGAAAGACCGGTCAAATGTCATCTGTCTGGGTGGGCCAGTCATCTGTTGTCGTGGCATGTATCGTGGCGACCTGAAATTTTGCTGAGGCCGCTGGGGTCGCGAGAAAGTCTGTCGGGGTGTGGGGGCCTGAATTGTCTGAATGGCTTCAGGTGTCAACAGAGTCTGAATGTCGTTGAGTCGGTCGGACAGTTTCTGCATGTCAGATGACAAAGTCGGTGCGTCAACGGGTGATGGGGTGACAGATTCTGCAAGACGAGCATGCTGAAAAGCTGTCGTGATGTCTGAGGGGTCACGCAAGAGCACCTGTGATCGAAGATATGGCTGCAGCCCTTTTACGAACACATCAAAACACTCGGGTGGTGATTTACCTGCTTTGGCACCAAGGCTGGTGACAGAGTGATAAAATGAGGTAACAGGCTCACCTGGCTTTTGAGTGCGGGACATGAAGTCATTGACTTTTGTCCAACGCGTAGAGGAGACTGCAAATCTTTCCAGAAAGGCAGCACGCAGGTGGTTGTAGTTGGTCTGGGTGGATGCAGGAAGTGACAGGAACCACTCTGAGGCGAAGTCTCTCAGAAAAACTGGAAACCAGTCCAAGAGTTCTTGATTCGAGCGGCCACGGAGTGCAAAAAGTCTCTCCAGTCGGAGGAGCCACTGGTCAGCGTCCTCCGTGGGCAAACCACGGAAGTGATCCGCCAGATGAAAGTCAGCTGACGAAATGTCTGCAGGTCTCGCCATCACAGGTGGAGGTCTCTGAAGTGGTGGCAGAGGAACAGCAGGCGTCGTGGAAGGCAGGGTCCAGGGGTCCTGGGCGGGTCTGTGGTCCAGGCGGTGATCTGGTTGTGGCACCGGGCAGGTGGGTGGAGTCGTAGGGGAATCCGGGGATGGCGGATCAGGAATCAGGGGGGTGAAGAGTGGGGGTGGGGAAGAGGATGGGGCAGGTAGGAGGTGCGGGGAGCGGGAAGATGGGGGGAGGGAGAGAAATTCGTTGGAGATAGGGTCCTGCGACGGTCTGGGATAAATTCTTGAATAATGGACGTCTAAGGTCGGGGAATGGGTTGGGGAGGGGGCAAGGGTATGTTGAGATAGATCCGACGACACAGGGCTATGAGGCCGAGGAGTTTTGTTCTCTTCTGCAGCGGTGACAGGAACAAGAGGGGTAAGGGGTAGGTCAGTGTCCAAGGGAAAATCACGAAACACATCAAACACATCTAATTGTCGACCCTGCTGTCTCTTAGTAAACAGGCGTGTAAGGGGTCGGGACATGATGCTGACATGTTAAAAGCGAATGGAATAAAGAAAAATTCGGAAAGGTTAGTCGTAGTAAGGGGGCATGGATGGTGAAAAGGGGGTTAGGAGGGGGAGGGAGAGGAGGGAAGTGAGGTGAGGGGGGGGGGGGGAGGGAGGGAGGGAGGGAGATGAGGCTGTTCTGCCACAGGCGGGCAGCGCGCACACAGGCTGGGCTGGCGTCCGCTGGAGCAGCAGGCGTCTCCGGTGGTGGCGCCGAGGAGGCGGGGTCAGGCAACACAGATGGTCCCACCCGGGGAGTGGGGGGGTGGGGTCAAAGGCTCGCTGAGGGAGAACCAGCGGGTGAGTGGGTGGCTGGCAGGGGTTGGCGCGTCTTCTGGTAGCGACGAAACGTGAAGGTCTCTGAAGAGGGATTGTCCGGCAGACAAGCTTCCACCAACTGGGCGCGTGGATGGCCGTGATAAGGATGCCAAAGATAAGCCAATCGCCCTGCGAGGGTTTTCGTGTCTCGCAGGCGTCAGAAGATATCTCGGCGCTGGGTAAAGCTCATCATAGCGAGTCGCACCAAGGCAGTTAAAAAAAAGGTCCTTGAACGTGTCAGACTCTGTCTTTATGTATGTACTTATAATTTTCTTCCATTTTTGTCATGAATGACATTCCCAAAAGAGAGAGAGTACTGTGTCTTTGAATAAAGCACCACACAACGAGTATAAACACCTCGTTAAGGTATTGTCTCGACACTCGCCGGAACACGAACAGTCATGAATTCACGCTGTCTTGATTCCCCTAAAAACGTTCAGGGAGTTGAATGTTTCATCAGGGGGGGTTGGCGCAAACACCAGGAACAGACACGTTGTAGACAGTCGGCCAGTCAGGGAGCGCGCCGCTCTGAACGCTTAGCGACGGTGGAGCAAGGCTGATTCACAGCAATGGAGTTATATGGCTGTGATAGAGGTTCTCTTCCCACAGGCAATAAAAAATGACTGATGTCACCGAAAAAAAATTAGTGGCTTGAAGTCCACATCGCGCAAGAGCGGGTCTCCAACCAGTGATGGAAGAGAGAGAATAGGTGGAGGATCAGGTCGGAAGAGAACAATTCAGTGCATAAGGATAAGGAAGGCAGACGTGAAAGCAGGGAGAAAGGTTCTACAGAAAGAGTTTCCACCCATATGAAAGACGGCAGAGTCTGCAAGTATTTGCCGCCAGGAAGATGGCGTCAACATTCTGGGGATTGGATCTGTGGAGAGAGAGGTCCTCGGGGAGGGTGAAAGTGTTGACGATGTTCAGTCCCATGTTGGAAGTGTGCATATATATTTTGTCTCCTAGGAAGCGTTGAAGATCAGTGTGTAGCCGTGTAACATGGGAGAAGGCTTTGAGCAAGAAATGTACATGATCCCGAAGGGTGGCGGTAGGGGCAGGGGTTTCGTTAAAAGACCAAGTGAGTTTAGAAAAGTTTTCGTGTTGGACAATGTCGCAAATTGGGAGTGTTCTCAGTACACGATAGTAGTCAATGTCGGCGATTGGGGATAACCGGGGGTCAATTTGTTCCGCCAGGTTGAAAAAGAATCGTTTAACAAGGAAAAGAGGATGGGGTGGGGACGCGGAGGGAAAGGTGGAGCGTTAGCAAGACGGGGTGACGTCACAGAGAGAGCTGGCTGCGAGGGAACGTCTAACCATATAAGGAGATGTGGAAGGGAGGGTGGGGTGGAGGTAGGGAATGAGGGCTAAAGACCATACGGTATGAAAAAAAAAATAGGGAGAGAAAAGGGGCGTTAGCTAGTTAAAAACTCGACAGGGGCAAGGGACTATGCAGATAGGAAATTTAATTCATATAGTTTAGGGGAGAGAGGGAAAAAAAAAGGGATAGGGAAACGGGAACACAAAGAAAAGAAAAAAAAGAAGATGGAGAAAGACAGAGAGGAATAGAAAAAAAATTCACTGGTAGAGGAATTTGAGCGGATGTGGAAATATGATCAACTTCAAGCGCACTTATAATATTAAAAAAAATTTGGCGTCAGAGAGGTACGGGAATCGACTGGCAACTCCACCACTTGTTATAGGGGCTCCCTTTTTTTTGTCTCTTATAAATACCTTTAACTTTCTTGGTAGAGTCGCTTGATTCTTGCTGGCAGGGGATGACTGGTCGTTGCTGGACGGAACACAAACTTCGAACTTGGAGTTCTTAGTCTTTATTCAAGAGAGTACAGTTTTGGACACTTCTCTCTTCGTCTACCTCTCTCTCTGAGCGCCTGCCCCCGTCTGCCCTCTCTCTCTCTCTCCCTCTTTCTCTATATCTCTTTCCAAAATTACTGAGATTCCTCTGAGGTCCAGATGACCAGTCCTGCTCTCCTAAAAAGGAGCGGCTCTGCGACGATACTAAAAATACGATATCAGGGAAAAGGAGGGGGCGGGTGGACATAGTGGGAGAGGGGGGGGAATATATGTTCTTTAAGAAGGATCCTACGCTTCCAGCCGACCTAGAGTTCCTAGATCTGCTTACTCGACATATTTTCTAGGTAAATTCAATTCAGTGCAGGCCTACAGCATCTCTCTCTACTCTGCAGGCTGGCTCAGCGTTTTTGCGGCATAACAATACCTCTGTAGTTGTCAGGATTTTCACGAGACCCACGCTTATATATTGGCACAATAATGGCTTCTGACCAAACATCAGGGAACACACCACTATCAATTATAGCATTGAAAAGGCGCAGTAAAAAGGTAACATTAAATGTTCAGTTGATTTGAGCATTTCCGCTATTACATTGTCAGTATCTGCTGCTGCTCCCGATTTTAATCGCCTCAACGCGTTTACAACCTCAGCCCTCGAAATAGGCGAATTTACACTGCTGTCATCCAGATCAATATTACTCACGGTCTGCACGCAAACATCGTGGCTGACAGATGATGTGTACGAAAAGACAGCTTCAAAATGCTCATACAATGTTTGTAAAGGAATGCTACATGAAACTCGATATTTAGAACCTAGATTTTTAACATGTCTTCATAATGTTGCGCTGTCTCGGATATTGTTCAATAGAGAAATACTCATATTTTCTCTGTACTCCTCTTTTTTAGCCCCAATAATCTGTTTATACCTGTTTCTGCACAAACTATACGAGCGTCTATCATTGTCAGTCCTTGAAAGCAAAAATGAGCGTAAACGTTGTCTGGCAGCTTTTTTGGCAATGGTACATTCTTTGTCATACCATCCTTTTAAGAAAGTCTGCAGGATGGACTAAACATTCGTAAGAGCCATTGGTAAGTCATTAACATCTAAGTGCGATTCATTGAATGCATTGCCATTTAATTCCGAGAGGCATTTCTGAATGTTAATGATATACTCTTTACATAAATTTCTATCACAAATAATTTTTGTAATGGTAGTTGTGGGAGTAGTTTCCCTATAAACCCGACCTGCATTTCCCCTAGAAATGCACAGTTTCAGACACATATGTGGAGAAGTAACTGATTCCACAACACACAATGAATCAATTACTGTGAGAAGATCCTCTGACGCTATACAATAAAGAGAGAGAAAGAGAGAGAGAGAGAGAGAGAGAGAGAGAGAGAGAGAGAGAGAGAGAGACAGACAGAGAGAGAGACAGACAGACAGAGAGAGAGAGAGAGAGAGAGAGAGAACTGAACTGAACTGAACTGAACTGAAATTTATTGAGGCCATAGGTCCATTGCATGTGCACAGTTTAAAATATTACAAGAATTCCATCAACATTGTGCCGTGCCAACATCATCTTGTGAGCAGTTTTTCCACAACAATTTAAGTTCGAATTCCTATATAGTATCGCTACAGCAGGGTAATATATATTCTCTTAATTTTTGTTCTCTCATCTTAAACGCATAAAATATATACATGGCTATTGATTTTGACAATTCGACATTTGTTGCATGCATTACGTATTTACAGATATTGATGTTTGACACCCGACTTAAGAACCTTCCCAAATAGTTTGCTCTAAGCTGCTAGTATGCCGAACACCACAGGAGGAAATGTTCCAAGTTTTCTTTTCCCTATCAGAATGGATATAGTGTGTCTTGTGTACGTTCGTACCTGCTATTGTTATTTAACTCGTTTATTCTAAATCTAAAGCGAATAAATCCATCCCTGAACTTTTTTATGTCCAGTATATTCAAATAATTTTCCAAACCAAAGCTTTCTTTGAAGGATGCATACCAGTTATACCTGTCACTACTCCTGTTTTCCGATTCCCACTCTTGGATATATCAGTCTTTCATTCTTTGCTGAAACTGTTTCAGAAAACGTTTCCCATCACCCACTCCACTGTACAGCCACACAAAGCCAAAGCCCAATCTACATAAGCAGATCTTAACCTTCTCTGTCCAGTTTCGTTCCCTTTTGATTCGAGAGTTCATAAGCATGACCAAGGCTTGCTTTGGAAGCCTATCTTCTCCCATCCTGTTGAGTTTTAGCCAATACTAAGCAGCCGGACCGGACGGAATTCCACCAGAGGCACTCAAGACAGACATTTCCATCACAGCAACCATGCTGCTGCCTTTACTGCAGAAAGTCTGGACAGAAGAATGAGTCCCAGCAGATTGGAAAATAGGACAGCTGGTGAAACTCCCAAAGAAAGGAGATCTCGGATTATGCAAGAACTGGCGCGGCATCATGCTACTGTCAGTGCCAAGTAAAGTACTAACCCGCATCATCCTGGATCGACTGAAAGACGCTGTCGACAAAAGACTTCGTCCAGAACAAGCTGGCTTCAGGAAGGACAAGTCATGCACGGACCAGATCGCTACGCTCAGGATTATCCTGGAGCAGTCCCTGGAGTGGCAGTCAACGTTGTACCTGAACTTTATTGACTTCCGCCAGGCGTTTGACAGCGTTGACAGAGAGACCATTTGGAGACTCCTCCATCACTATGGAATCCCGCCAGCCTATGTCAACCTGATCCAGCAGCTGTACGAGGGCGCCACGTGCCAGGTGATCCACAATGGCAAGCTGACAGAGGAATTTGAGGTGTCTACAGGGGTCCGTCAAGGATGCTTGCTGTCGCCGATGATCTTCCTGCTCGTGGTGGACTGGGTCATGCGAGAGACAACCAGAACAGGCAGGACCGGAGTCCAGTGGACACTGACACAGACCTTGGACGACCTCGACTTTGCAGACGACTTGTGCCTGATGTCCCAATGCTACCAACACATGCAACAGAAGACAGACAACCTTGCCAGAGAAGCAGCGAAGACCGGACTACAGGTCAACCTGAAAAAGACAGAGACCATGGCCGTGAACAAGAAGCAGCAAAAGCCTGTTACCATGGGAGACAAGGAGCTCAAAGAGGTGGACTCCTTTACTTACCTGGGCAGCGTTGTATCAGCAACAGGCGGTTCTGACGAGGACATCAAAGCCAGAATCGGGAAAGCCAAATATGCCTTCAATACTCTGAGACCAGTCTGGAGATCAACATCCCTCTCTACCCACACAAAACTCCGGATATTTAACAGCAACGTCAAGTCTGTCCTCCTCTATGGCTCTGAGACCTGGAGAGTCACCAACACTCTGACCAACAAGCTCCAAGTCTTCATAAACAGATGCCTCCGTAACATCCTTAAGATCAAGTGGACAGAAAGTCAAGAACACCGACTTGTGGAAGGAGGCAAACCAATATCCCATCGGACAGCAGATCGCAAGGCGGAAGTGGAGGTGGATCGGACACACTTTGCGGAAACCTCCACATGACATCACACGGCAGGCCTTGCAGTGGAATCCTCAGGGCAAGAGACGAGTTGGTCGCCCCAAGACCACCTGGAGGCGATCATGCGAGGAAGAGATGAGGAACTGCAACCTGTCATGGGGAGAGCTTAAGAAGATTGCCCAGAACCGAGTACGCTAGAGGACTGTTGCCGAGGCCCTATACTCCACAAGGAACTCAAGGGAATAAGCAAGAAAGCAAGTTATGACTCTCGAACTACTGTTGATTGCAATTGGAAAGCGTCCAAGATCTCCATACACCATATGGTTTGGGGTACTCTGATCTAATCCCATAAATCTTTTGCATACAAAAGTATGTGTTCTCTCTATTTTCACATGTCTTTCAAGACCCCACATTTCTGAACCATTCAGGAGGGTTACATGCACTTGCGCGTCAAACAAAGTAGCGAACACTTTTGGTCTCATACTATGCAGATTCCAAAGAACTTTCAATATATGTACACCTTTTTGCTTCCCTTTGATAGCCCAGTCCTGTATGGTAGCATCTAAGGACAATTTGGTTGTGAACTTATGACTTACTTGACTTAGTCCTCTTCGCTCCGGTTGGAGCATAGGGCCTTCACTGCAAGTCTTCACCTCTGCCTGTCTTGGGCTGCCCTCTTCGCCTCTCCCCAGGTCATCCGGACTGTCCTCAGCTCTGCTTGTAGGGATCTTTTTCAGTTCAGTGCTGGTCTAGCACGCTTCCGTTTACCCTGAGGGTTCCAGTCCAAGGCGTGGCGTGGAATGCTGGCATCGTTTTAGCGCAGGGTGTGCCCGATCCACTTCCATTTCCTTCTTTGGATGGCGTTGACGATCGACTCCAGCCTGGTACGATGCCGGAGTTCATTGTTGGAGATTCTTTCTGGCCATCTGATACGCAGGATCTGCGGAGGCAGGTGTTGATGAAGACTTTTAGCTTGTGGCCGATGCTCTTGGTACGTCTCCAGGTTTCAGACCCGTAGAGCAGCACGGATTTAACGTTTGTGTTGAAGATCCTCAGCTTGGTGTGACGGCTGAGGCTCTCGTTTCTCCACACTGGTTTCAGGGTGACGAAGGCGTGTCGTGCTATGCCTATCCTGGCTCTCACGTCTTCATCTGTCCCTCCAGTCTTGCTGACCACGCTGCCCAGGTACGTGAAGCGGTCGACGTCCTCTATGGCTTGACCATCAATGGTGATGGGAGCTTCCCTGGAGGCGTTTACTCGGAGGCTCTTGGTCTTGGGGACGTTGATCTCCAGTCCTGTTGTCTTGGCAATGTCGTGCAACCTCTCCGTCTTTGCTTGCATGTGCCCATGGGTGTGTGACAGGAGGCCGATGTCGTCTGCGAAGTCCAAGTCTTCCAGTTTGCCAGTGAGTGTCCACTGAATGTCCCGTAGTTGGTCTGTAACAGTCTTCATCACCCAGTCGATCACCAGGGAGAAGATTAAAGGAGAAAGGAGACATCCTTGTCTCACTCCGGTGTTGACGTCAAATGGCGGCGACAGGTCAGTGTTGTGCACAACTCTGCAGCTGGTGCCTTCAAAGAGGTTCTGGATTACGCTGACGATCTTCTGAGGGATGCCATAGTGTCTGAGGATTCTCCAGATAGTTGCCATGTCCACCTTGTCAAAGGCTTTCTTCAAGTCCACAAAATTGACTTAGAGTGGTGTCTGCCATTCCAGCGACTGTTCAATGATGATCCTGAGGGTCGCTATCTGGTCAGTGCAGGAACGCCCAGCTCGGAATCCTGCTTGCTCTTCCCTCAGTTTGGTGTCGACGGCCTCCTTGATTCTCTCGAGGATCACCCTGGTGAAGACTTTTCCCGGGAGTGACAGGAGCTGAATTCCTCTCCAGTTCTGGCAGTTGCTGAGGTCTCCTTTCTTCGGGATTTTGACAATGTGTCCGGTCTTCCATTCTTCCGGCACTTCCTCCCTCTCCCAGACTTCCTGCAGCAGGCCGATCATGATGTCCACTGTGGATCCATTATCTGTCTTCAGGGCCTCAGATGGGATGTTGTCTGGTCCTGGTGCCTTCCCACTCTTTATCTTCTTGATGGCGCTGATCACTTCTGCTCTGGAGATTGGGTCCAGACTGACATCAAGGTCCTCTCCTTCCTCAACCATGGGAGGGTTTCCAACAGGTGTGCCGTTGATGAGGCTGGCGAAGTGCTCCTTCCACCGATCCTGTTGGTCTGCTGCCTGGCTGAGAACGTTTCCATCTGTTCCACGGACCGGTCTGTTGGTGTTCGTCTTCCTCCTAGAGAGCTGTCGTGTGATGTCATATAGGGTCTTCATGTCGTTCTTCTCCGCTGCCTCTTCTGCTTTAGTAGCAAGTCTATCCACCAGCTCTCTCTTGTCTCTCCTCGCACTCCTCTTCACTTCCTTGTTCCTCAGGTTGTACTCTTGCTGAGTCTGCTGTTTCTGTGCTCTGGTTCTGGCGTGGTTGAGTCGCACCTTGGTGTCTCATCTCTCCTCAATCTTCCTGATTGTCTCCTCTGAGAGCCAGCTGTTGTACTCCCTTTTCCTGAACCCAAGTAGTTCTTCGGAGGCTGCAGTAAATGTGGACTTGACCCGCTCCCACTTCTTCTTCAGGGAGCCATCATCCAGATCGGCCAGCACCTGATATCTGTTCGTTAGCGAGATGTCGAGGTCCTTCTGTTGTATTGTTGTCTTCAGCTTGGAGACGTCGAAGCGAGGGTGCCTCTGTGGACCAGTTTTCTTGACAGCTCGGATCCTGACTTTCAGTTTTCCAATCAGCAAGGCATGGTCAGATCCTGCATTGGCACCTCTGTAAGCTCTGACATCCAGTAGGGTTCTTCTCCACCTCCGTGAGATCGTCATGTGGTCGATCTGGTTCTCGGTTCTTGAGTCCGGGGACATCCACGTGACCTTGTGAATCCTGCGGTGAGGGAATATAGTTCCACCAATCATCAAGTCGTTCTGCTCACAGAAGTCTGCAAACATCTCGCCGTTCTCGTTCATGTCTCCGACACCCTGTGTTCCCATGATGAGTTCCCGACCGATGTTGCTGTCTCCCACCTTGGCGTTAAAGTCACCTTGGACAATGGTGATGTCTCTGTTTGGAGTCCTCTCCACCACACTATGCAACTGTTCATAAAACTCATCCTTGGCCTTTTGTTCTGCTGCGTTGGTCGGTGCGTAGAACTGGATGATAGTCACTTTCTGGAGCTTGGAGTGGAATCGCGCTGTAAGGATTCTCTCGCTGATGGGTTCCCACTCTATCAGACTTCTATTCGCTCTCTTGGACAGCATCGGGCCGACGCCATTCCTGTGGTTGTCGTCCTCGTTCGGCGGACCCGAATATAGCAGAAGATGCCCTGAAGCCAAGGTGACTTGTCCAGATGATATCCATCGAACTTCGCTAAGTCCCAGAATGTCTATCCCGTACTTCTCCGCTTCTCGCGCCACTTGCGCTGACTTCCCTGTCTCGTAGAGTGTTCTCACATTCCATAATCCAATCCTTGTCACGGTCTTGGGGAAGAGAAGGTTCATCGGCGAGTCAACTCCCTCTCGGGTTTGGTTGGTCCGCTTCATGCACTCTCCCCCGGGTCGTATCCCTTGATCATCTGAGGTTTCCTTTGCAGTGTTGGTTTCTGTAGCAAGGAGCTTTTTCCAGGGTGGGGTTGCTAGCCCCACGCCCAACCCTCCTTCTTTCGCAAACGGGCTTGGGACCGTCTATGGCGGAGTTTGTGAACTTATAACCAAGATATCTGTATTGATTTACTACATCCAGTGGAAAACCTGCAAGAGACCAGTTTTCACCTCTTGCTAGGTGTCCGCCTCTTCTGAACACCACTATTTTGGTTTTGTCTGAGTTAACTTTCAAGTCTATACGTTCTGACACGTGCAAGAGGCTGTCTAACTGATTTTGAAGGCCAGCGGGTGTTGTTGATGACAGCACTACATCATCCGCAAACAGCAAGAGGAACACTTTCATCATTCCAGGTATCATTTGTATCCCGTGCTTGCATTTTCTTCGTACGTTGTCTGCTACCGTATTGATGTACAAGAAAAAAATTGCAGGACTCTCAGTTGCTCCTTGTTTTACAACGGAGGGGCAATCAAAGAATGCAGATAGCTCGTGCCCCCAGCGAACGCACGCTTGAACCTTGTTGTAAATGGCCTTTAACATTAAAATAAATTTTGTCGAAAGGCGCGCGTCTTTGAGAACGTTCCAAAGCACCGAGGCGTGACTGGGACGTGAGAACACCTTAAGGCCTCCGCACACGAGGCAACTCCACTCGGGCAACTCGATTGCTCACCATACATTGCTTCGTGTGCGATGTCGGTTGAAAGCAACTGGCATTCCAAGCAACTTTTCACGTCACCAGCAACTGAGTTGCTCGAGTTTGAACCTGTTCTAATTTTTGGGGCAGTGGCGTGCCACTCCAGCCGCTCTCTGTGAATCCACCAAGAGCCTCGTTCTCGTGTTCTCGCGACTACTGCACATTTAATGGCGGCCGTTTCTCTCGCTTCGCTCAGAAAACGCTGAATTTGGGGACACTAAGAACCCCATCCAAAGAAAATGTAAGTCATGAACAGCATTAATTTATCAAAGCTTTATGTTGAATGCATCGATAGGCCGTGAAAGCTTCTACATTTTAAATTTCGAAATGCAGGTCACACGCAGAACCATGTGTCCGCGAGTCGACGTGTTCGCAACGTGGCGAGAGATGAAAGGTCACAGTGGAAGCGTGTGCGAGCTGCAGTCTCCAGCATTGCCTGCCACATGTCAAACAACCGACCGCAAGAAACGTGGCAAGATACTTTGGTTGCCTCGTGTGCGGAGGCCTTTAGGTGGCTGGGGCACAAAAGTCAGCTGTAGTGGCCCATGAAGCCCAGATCACTGTTCAGGCCAGTCTCGTGGGTCTCCAGTTTCTTGATGAGTTGCTGTTTGGCAACTCAGTCGCGTGGGTCCCCAGTTTCTTGATGAGTTGCTGTTTGGCAACTCAGTCTCGTGGGTCCCCAGTTTCTTGATGAGTTGCTGTTTGGCAACTCAGTCGCGTGGGTCCCCAGTTTCTTGATGAGTTGCTGTTTGGCAACTCAGTCTCGTGAGTCCCCAGTTTCTTGATGAGTTGCTGTTTGGCAACTCAGTCTCGTGGGTCCCCAGTTTCTTGATGAGTTGCTGTTTGGCAACTCAGTCACGTGGGTCCCCAGTTTCTTGATGAGTTGCTGTTTGGCAACTCAGTCTCGTGAGTCCCCAGTTTCTTGATGAGTTGCTGTTTGGCAACTCAGTCTCGTGAGTCCCCAGTTTTTTGATGAGTTGCTGTTTGGCAACTCAGTCTCGTGGGTCCCCTGTTTCTTGATGAGTTGCTGTTTGGCAACGCGTCGCCGCCGTGTGTCACATAGGTCGCCTGTGAGCACACTCACTCTCATGTCGGCTGTAGAGTGGCCTGGCTCGTTGAAGTGTACAGCGACCGAGAGTGGGGAGCAGTTTTTGACGGTGGCTCAGTGTCCGTTCTTCCGCCGCCTCAGTGTCTGTCCTGTCTCGCCGATGTACCAAGCGTCGGGGTACCCTTTGCTGCATCTGATCAGGTACACCAGATTGCTTGAGATGCAGGTGTGGTGTCCATTGATGTGGTGGGTGACCTTGTCGCGGGTAACTTCCGAATCAGTACAAATGATATTGCACGTGAGGCATCGGGGAGCGTTACAGGGGCGCACACTTCCAAGATTGTCTGGAATAAGGAATGGGAGTATGCTAAGTGTCAGGAGCTGTCTCAAGTTGGGAGGCTGCCTGTATGCCAGGAGAGGAGGATCTGGAAATACCTCAGAGAGGTACCGGTCGTCATCAATGAGATGCTGTAGTCTCCTCAGCCCGCGTCTCAGGCTCTCGGTTCCCGGAAAGTACTGAAGAATACAATTGGTCAGACTTCGGTCGTATTTTTTTATTAGTTTAATTAGTCAGTTCCGTCTTCCAGCTCGACTGTTGTCTGGCAGGAGGTCGGAACGTTCCCTTCTGGTCGCCCTGTCGAACTGGTTCCTGACCGTGTCGCTGCAGTAGCTGCTGTGAAGGATTACTGTCTTCCGCGTTCGAGCAGATTCGGTGAATTCTGAGGGCTTGTCCAGTTTAGTTGAGTTAAGTTTTTAGAATAGTGTTTAGTTTTTAGTGTTTAGTTTATACTTTTGAGTTTAATTTATTGTTTTGTTTAGTTTTTTTAGTTTACAGTTTTTAGTTTAGTTTAGTTAAGAGGTGGGCCGGTGTCAGATTATTAGATTGCTACACGGAAAATAAAAATAAAAATCACAACCGTAGTCTGACCAATTTTATTATCTCGAGAAAAATAATAGAGGCCGCAGCGAGAGTATCGATATGCAGTTCCACAGAGATGAGAGGAGCTGCTCGTCCATCGAAATTCTTCCCCAGGGCTGAAAAGCTCGTTAGGGGACTGAAAAATCTCCAACACCTCCTCGATGAAGACGAGCGCCTCTCCCTTGCACTTCCAGCTCCACCTATCCTAGCCTTCCGACAACCACCAAACCTGGAGAACCTATTAGTCCGCAGCAGGTTTCTCAACCACCACTTCACAGAATGCGGCAATACCGCGCGGTGTTCTCCTTGTGCCATCATCTGCACAGAGACGACTATCACCAGAGGTCAGACCGTCCACCACGTCAGGGGCAAACATACCCATGGGTCTAGTGTACCTCATTAGATGCCGCAGAGGATGCCCTGATGCATGTTACATTGGGGAGACCGGTCGACGACTTCGACAACGGATGAATGGACACCGCACCACAATCAGGAACTCGTCGCCCCTTCCTGTCAGCGATCACTTCAACCTTCATGCTGACATGCTCTAACAAGCTCGTGAGCGTATTGCACGACCTCTACCAACGCCGAGTGGTAGAGCAGAAACTCATCGACAAGTTCGGCAGGCATTCCACCGGACTCAACAGGGATACGTGCTTCATGAGTTCACCCTGAGGCACTAACTTCTCGTGCTCTCTCCTGTTGGCGCTGGCGGTCTGCTGCTGCGACAGCACTCCGCTCGAGCCTTCGCCATGACTCGAGTACCGTGTTTAAAACCCCACCCTTACCAGCCCCGTACCACCACTTGGCCGAAAGCTAGCCGACTCTCTTCACCGCTCGACGCCATTGCCAAAGATTAACAGCGGACTCTCTGCGCTCTACGATGCCGCTCGCCGGGCTTGACGCCATCGCCACATAGAGGCAAGCCATGGCCACATAGAGCCAAGCCATGGCCACATAGAGCCAAGCCATGGCCACATAGAGCCAACCCATGGCCACATAGAGCCAAGCCATGGCCACATAGAGCCAAGCCATCGCCACATAGAGCCAAGCCATGGCCACATAGAGCCAAGCCATCGCCACATAGAACCAAGCCATCGCCACATAGAGCCAAGCCATCGCCACATAGAGCCAAGCCATCGCCACATAGAGCCAAGCCATGGCCACATAGAGCCAAGCCATCGCCACATAGAGCCAAGCCATGGCCACATAGAGCCAAGCCATCGCCACATAGAGCCAAGCCATTGCCACATAGAGCCAAGCCATCGCCACATAGAGGTAAGCCATCGCCACATAGAGCCAAGCCATCGCCACATAGAGCCAAGCCACTCGCTCCACCCACAAGTGCCGTATCCTTTATGTAGAAGCAGTTTCAACAAAATGTTACCAATATGCAAAGGACAGACAATTGATCAGTCCATTTAAGCATTCCCAACAACTCAGAGAAAATAGGTTCGACACGTGTGTGTGTGTGTGTGTGTGTGTGTGTGTGTGTGTGTGTGTGTGTGTGTGTGTGTGTGTGTGTGTAAATATAAATAACTGATGAAGCGGATATTCTTTCCAGAGAAAAACGCCATTCTCTAATCCCCCAGGAGGACAGCGCGAAACAGGAAAATCGACGAGAAAGCAGCATTTGAAACACGGGAAGAAAGATATCCAATTCATGTCAATGTGTCTATAATTTCATTATAGACCATTGATATTCACTCTAGGAAACGGCGATCCCTAAACTAAATTCTCGGCAACCGTAAGCATTTCTTTCCCCGAAATCATTTTTGGGCGAGAAAAACATGTTGTAGTTCGACTGCCAAGCTTCGCCAAAGATAGCAGATGAATGCCACGTGACTTTGACTAGGACAATTTGCCTTTTTGCAGTTATGCCTTGGTGACCGACGAACGAACGAACGAACGAACGAGTTTATTTGCTCAGGCCACTGGCCCATCACAACATTTCAAATAGAAAACTTCGGTTGACGCAATTTTCACAGCCTCGTGTCTCCTTTGAATTGCATGGTGCAGGTACCGTGTTATTGATTTTATCATTTTTATATCTTGTATAGATAGCAGGTTCTTAATATTAACAGTTTCGTGGGGTTCAATCACATCATATATGTACATCTGTCGCAGATCAGCATAAACTGGACATTCTAGCAGGAAGTGTTCTTCTGTTTCTTCAACTTCATAACACTTAACAGGCTGGACAAGTAGACACTGATGAAGATTGATCTTTAAATCGATTTTGGTGGGTAAATAAATATGATAATCCGCATCGAAAACGAATATATGTATCTCGAAATATCTTTTTGTCAATGGTTTGCAGATAGGTCTCTCGACAAAATTCTTGTTTGAACATTCTGTAGAAGGAATACCTGTCACTGCGATTCAACCCCTCTCGCCAATTAGTAGTGTATTCCGTAATGAGACTTTCCTTTAATGATCTCAAAAAAGATCTGTCATTCTCTACTGCTTGTACTTCCCACGCATGATTGAAATTCTTGGTAATCGGCTCGAGTCCATTCTCAGAATTCTCAGCCAGTATCTAATAGATCGGATTGTAGAATTAATGTACAATGGGTACCTTCCAGATTCGCCATAGATGATCAACCGTAAGCATTTCTTTCCCCGAAATCATTTTTGGGCGAGAAAAAAATGTTGTAGTTCGACTGCCAAGCTTCGCCAAAGATAGCAGATGAATGCCACGTGACTTTGACTAGGACAATTTGCCTTTTTGCAGTTATGCCTTGGTGACCGACGCAACCAAGAGAGTATGCCTGCAAGGCAATCTTTTTACCTGTCTGTCTGCCTCCTTGTGAGTGTGTGTGTGTGTGTGTGTGTGTGTTTGTGTGTGTGTGTGTGTGTGTGTGTGTGTGTGTGTGTGTGTGTGTACGGGAGGAGGAGGGGCGGGTAGCGAAAGAAATGAACGGGGGAGGAGGTAAAGGCCGAGGAGGAGGAGAAAGGAGCTAAGGAGGGAGGAGGTTATGGGAAGGTTCCAAGGTGACAAAAGTCAAATTTTCAAAATTTCACAATTTTGTGTTAAGATGTATTATGTTAGTGCACTCACTCTACACTCTCCAAGTGTCACGTTTTCTGATATAGGACGAAAAACAAACATTTAAAGCATTTTTGGGGGAGGGGGTGATTTAAACAAAAGCCTAATTAATTATGCATAATGGAACAGAAGTCGTTTCTCCGCTTCTGCTCAACATATCTACGAAAATAAAGTACCGTTGGAAAGCTCTCACCCAGCTCTACATGCACTGTGTGAAAGTGTGTACTTCATAGAAGAAAGGTTTTCATTGGTTCTTCAAATAAACTTTCATATAGTAGTGGTGTTGGAGGCAGCCAATCAAAGCACGGCTTTCAGACTGCCTTGGCTAAGGGCTTGTAAACAACGGTTGTGCCCACGTGCGTCTAAATCTCATGCGATTCTGATTAGCACAGTGTAACTGCTCAAAAAATTGATACTGATTTGATTGAAAATCATGGGGAAACGAAAGAAAATGTTAGATTATAGGCCATGCAAACGTAGATGTAGAGAAAATCAACACGAAGAGGTGATAAATGAAGACGGAACTAGTTCAACTGCAAACGATGCGAGCTTCACACATGAAGTTAGCACTTTTCCTTGTTCTCGCCCCCCATCCGCTCCTCAACCAAGCCCAAGCTCTTCTTCCTCTACCAAGCTCTAGAACGTGGAAAGTGAATGAAACTTGACAGAAAACTTCTTCCAGTTCACCTCCGTGCTACAGCCCATATGTTACATAGCCGTCCCCTTGATTTTCTTAATTTAGGGATATGATATAAATTTTCTTCCTGGATTCTGAACGGCTATGAACCTAGATTATTCACTTGGCTCATATTCTCACATGCCTCATGCCATGCACAAATCACTAGCAAACAAGGTTACCATGAACAAAACTTTCTTTAATGTATAAAGGTAGTCAAGATAAGCAAAGTAACTGTACCAATACTAATGGCTGATAAACATGCCGGTTTACAAGGATTAAACACAATGAATTAATTGTTTGATTTTGTCATATGGTTGCAACCACAAAATAAAGAACAGATTCAGTCCTTGAAGTTTCACTTCCTATTAATGTTCACCACTATGGAGAGGGGTTCATTCTGAAAAGTTCAGTTCCTTTGTCCAAAGTTCATTTTCACATACACAGGGGACTGAGGACAAAGAGAGAGGACAGGTGTCAGTCTACTCATCCAACTTGTTGATGATGGCAGACTTGTTGATGAGGGCACGGTTGGAGATTCTCCACATTGAATCTTGCAGCAGGAGCAGATTCCATGATTTCACGTGTGCAAGAAGGGAACACACCGGGGATCTTCCTGAGGAGTACAACATCTCAGTCAGCATCCATCTTTGGAAGCAGTGGCCATGACCCGCCCCTGAAGACGGCCGTCTGACATTTTGTGGACGTGCTCCATCCGAAACGGCCTTCCCTGGGGTGTGCCATTACGCCGGAGATGGATGAAATCTGAACCGAGCTTGTCTTTCAGTTGTTTTTCCTCCATCTCCCCAAGTCCTGCTAAGAGGGAGTTAGAGCGGGGCACCGAGCCTGCAGGAGCCATCTTGGAATGACAGAGAAAAATATATCATCGCGTAAGATGAGTTGTTCTCTCTCATCGTGGACGACAAGTCTGATAGGGAACGGGAAAGGCCATTCTGGAGAAGGTCCTTGGATTATGAGAGCTGCGTAATGCATGAAAATGTCAAGATCACAAATTTCCGCTCAGAATAAGTGCCTCTGGCACTCAAAAGAATTTAATGGCTGACTTGGCCACTATAGCCGAACATTTGGAGACAGTTTGGAAAAGTGATCGGTGTCTTCATCGGTGGTGGTAAGAAGGAATTTGTCTTGCTCTGGAGAATTTTTCTATTTCTTGAAACTTACGTGTCTAAGTGCGTCAGAAGATACAGAATGTAGCGGTGAAATGTGAGGAAAGATCTTTTATTTTTGTTTTTGTTGGTTTTTCTTTTTCTTTTTCTCTTGACTTGTGTTGAGCGCCGTAGTGACGGTTGAACGTTGCTTGAAACATTTTCAGGTTGACGTCCGTTCTGTTTTGTCGGAGAGGAGATGGCGCTCAACAATCCGTCTCTGGACGAAGTAGACCAACTACTGCGTAAAAAATACGTCGAGAACATCGAGAATGTACTCTCTAAAGAAGAAATCTCCACATTTCTCAAACACAAAGTGCAAGAACGCATCGCTGCTGAAATGCAAATCATGCTTCCGCACATCTCGAAAGAAAAACTCAGTGTTTGATGCCTCTACATTGCCAACGCCATGCAAAACCAGCTGCAAAGGCCCCACATTGCCGTCTTTCCACTGTCAACAAAGATCGAGGCGTTTCCCTGGTGCAGGCGGAGGCGGAACCTGACGCGATCGCCGATGGCTGCGCTATGCAACCCCTTTCCGCGGATCCAACTGCTCCGCCATCGAATGCCAACACAACCAATGGCAGATAGACCGCAGGGCGTGCCTTCGTATAACAACTCCTTCTACAGGTCCGCTCAGCCAAAATATGGACGATGTTCCCATATAATATTATGATAGTACATGGTATTGGGGATAGAAAACAACAATGTTCCCTCTTCGATCGTATCTATTAAACAGTGAAAAATGACTTTTAAAGTCCGAAATTGCATGGCAAGGATTGCCTCCCTTTCGATTCAAAAACTATACAGGAGTTACTTCCCGTGACACATTGTAGTAGTTTTGGCCAATCAGAAATTAGGTAAGATTTACTGCGGAATTTTCACCATGGCCGAGTGTGAATGTGCTATACATTTCCAAAATGTAAAAGATGCCTACATCAAGCGTTTTACAGATGTTACGTTTGCAAAAGCCTTGGATTTTGCTTCCGAGTGGAAAGTACTTAATGGGGAAGCGAGTTCTGTCAGTGTCGCGTTTAGTGAACAGGTTGAACGTGGGATTATTAGCGTTGGTAACGGCGGGTTCCATCGTTTGTGTTATCAAAAATTAGCATGCAACATGAAACTTCAGCGGAAAAAACGGCATGTCTCCAAAAACACCGTGCCTGCCAATGACGCATCAGTAGACTCCAGCAACAAGCGTGTGACAAGAGGGACATCGGTTTCCTCCATTGGAAAACTTCCAGCCAGAAACAGTGGTGTGCTTCCTTTCATATGCATCATTTGCCAGCGGAACAAGTATGAGAAAATCAGAAGTGGTGCATGGCAAAGTGAGAAAATAGTGACTTGCCAAGGTAATGGGCAATTACTGCTTCAACGTGCTGAAGAAAATAAGGATGAGAAATTTCTCCTTCATCTCAGAATGTGTGCTGATCTCGCTTCTGCAGAAGTGCATTACCATCACACTTGCTACAGGGAATATACACGGCCAAATAGCACACCCACAGAGTCAACAGATTCATCTGATGCCATTGTCTTTGAACAATTTTGTTCTGAAGTGATTGAGGAGAAATTGTACAAGAAGTGCGTTTTAAGCGTGAAGAAGTTGCACCAGCTGTACCTTCACTGTGCCAAACAAAAATGTGTATCCGTGTCCATGACGAGACAGACTTTGAAGACCAAAATAATGGAACGTTTCCAGGGTTTGAATATTTTGAGACAAAATCAAAGGAACAAAAGTGACCGTGTTTATTTTCATGAAGAAGCACTGTCACAGGAACTTGATACTGTGATAGAGGATGGATGCACAGTTGATTCTGACGACGATAGTAGTGATAGTGACTCTGTGATGGTACTGGAGCCAGAGGAAGTGCCAAGACGTGACTTCTCATCCACAATTCAGTCAGAAATGTTCATGTCATCTCTTCATTTGAGAGAGGCATTACAGAATCACCAATCGCCCATTGCTGGGTGGCCACCGTTAGCTGCGGATCTGACCCCGGCAACAGCAAAGAAATATGTTCCTGTTGATGTTTACAACAATCTTGCATATATCACTGGACTGGCAAAGGACCCTGTTGTTGATGAGTATGTTGTGATTGAGGATGAAGGACTAGAGAAGAAGCTGTTGTCAATCTGTCAGGATGTAGTGTCTCTGGCATCAAGAGGGAAAACTACAACGCCAAAACAAATAGCTCTTGCTATGACGGTACGACACTGGACTGGGTCAGCAAAACTGATAGAACTACTAAGTAAACTTGGCCATTCGGTATCTAACACATTTGTTCTTGAACATGACACTGCTCTTGCCAACAAACAACTACAGAGCAATAGACTTACCCCGGAAGGTTTCAAAAAGAAGAAGCGCACTACCCTTATTTTTGACAACAGCGATTTCAGGGAAGAGACATTGTCAGGCAAGGGAACCACTCATTGCACCTCAAGTGTAATTGTGCAACAACATGATGAACATGATGATGATTGCTCTCAAGCTATCCAACCACACATCGGAGTGAAGCTCGCAAAGCCAAGATGCAGGAGTGTACAGACGCCACATGTGGAACTACCTGTTTATGTGCAACCTAAAAGAAGAGGTCCTGAGCCCGCTGAAGAGCCAGTCGACACTTCCCGAGACATATGGCAAGATGTTATTGTGAGTACACTCATTATTCATATTTACTGATAGAAAAAGGTGTATTTAATTTTGTAGGGGGGCGGGGGGAGGGGGGGGGGTGAGAGGAAGGAGAGGGGGGGAGGTTTCCCCCCAAATAATGTTCTTGGATGCAGGTAATAAATAATTAGTCGCAAATACTCGCATGCGTTTATGTTTGTTTTGTATTTGGTCAAAAGTACAGAGGTGAGCAGAGGGCCAACTTCAATACCCATCAGTGAAACTTTGCCTCACTAACTCAATCTTCAACACATGCTGACTTCAAACTTGCTGTGACTTATTCAGAATTGAACAATGTTGCTAGCAAATAATTTTTTTTCTCACTAAAATTGATAGTTGTTGAGTTATTTGCATTTGTGTTAGGAATATTGAGTTTTGGGAAACAGAGAAAGTGTTACACATTCAAAAAGGCTCATTTTCAAGCTCTTTTTCACACACACAAAAAGTAAATCCTAATAATTATTTTCTGCCAAAGTTGTTTTTGGGAGACGTCGAGCGGCAGCCTCGTCCGGGACAGCAACAACGACACCGATCGTGAAAGAGGTGATCCGTCCATTTGCAGGTCAGACGAAACTTGCTGCATCTGTGGAATGTCGAATCGGAGGAAGTACGGTCGCGCGTGCTCCAAGTGTCTCCGCCTCGCCCACTTGTCTTGCGCCAGACTGTCAAAGGTGGTGGCCTCTGAGAGAATTCCGGCCTGGAACTGCCCTGGCTGCATCCAGATTGACAATACACCTGATCGTAACGCAGAAGACACCACACCGATACTGGACGCAGTAGGCAAATTCTACGACATGCGGAGAAGTGGCCGTATCCCACTAAAGATCCCCAAATCCTACCGAATGGGTGCCGCCTCACGTCGTCGGCCAAGCGTGAGGCTACCCGTGACCCAAATCCGATGTGTTGCCCTTGACTCTGACCCTGGCGGTTGTGTTTCCCAAGGGTTTGCCATCAGCGGTGTGGTCATGCTCCTCCCTCTCAAGTTGGGGTTGCAGGAAAATAGATGTAGATGTAGCTTTTCATAGATATATTCTCAATGTTATCCACACTTGCCATAGAGAACTGCTGGCCCCATTCTAGACATCGACGCGCGAGTGTGAAGAAAAGACTTTCATACTGCCTACTCATACGGCGTCTCGCGGCCGGTGGCAAGTGATGACGTATAACAGATCATGTGACTGCGGAGCGCAGTCGAGTCTAATGCACTGTGGCTGTGTTTCGATGACCATCATTTGCTGTGTGTTACATCGATTTTTGCAAAGACATTGAAGTATGCAATGTAAATTGTCAATAAAGAATAAAAAGGTTACTTGACAGGTGATAGTGAAATTACTGGATTTCGATTTGTGGACAGTGAACTGGTGGTGAAGTTAGTGCCTTCACTTCACTGCACGAACTGCAAACAGCCCATCGGTAGGAACAAGCGAGTTTCTGGTGTTTCGGAGAAAAGAATTTCCCTTGCCTCTGTGTTCACTTTTGAATGTTCTTGCAAACAGACTGTTAGTATGGACACTTCCAAATGTGTAGGCAGGGTATATGTAGCAGGCGCGCAAGTCAAGAGCTTTGAGGGAGGCTGACTCTCCGGAGGAAAGTGAGAATTTCTACCAGTCAGGAGCACATGAATAGGTCAGTTGAGTGATCCCTGAGTGTAGGTGTATGTTTGAGCCAAAAGACATGCTTGCAGGACATTAGATGGTGCATCTATCTCAGAATTTTGAGAACTTGAACACTAAAATTGCATTTTCTCGGTATTCTCACACATTGAAGTGGCATTACTGTTTTCAAGATTATTTTGTAGCTATTGATCAGAACAACTTCAAATTTTCAGCATTTCTGGTTGCATCTACAGGTGGTAGCTCTCTAAAAGAAAATGGACATATTTTCAACAATTTGACAAATTGTTCTTTTTTTCTTTTACAAAGTCAACATTTTGATTAAGTATTGACACTCAAAAGTGGTAGGGTCTGTTGTCTGTTATATTGTAAATGTAGTGTCCAAATTTCAAAGATTTAGGTGGAAGAGATAATGTTTTATCTTGAAAATAGCTCACAGATAACTGTGAAAGGTTCAAAATAATGTTGCATTATTAAAGTCATTTCTGGGCAATGAAGATGAATTAAAGCTTCATAAACGTATGTATGTCTATGTGTAGTATGTTTGTTGTAGAACGTGGTTTGCTAAAATCATGGCTGTATGTTGATTTTACTTGAAATCATGGCCAATTTACAGGATGACATTTCTTGTATTTTACAACTGCAACCTCCCCTTAAGGGGGACGAGGACGGGGGGAGGGGGAGGAGAAAGGGTCTAAGGAGGGAGGAGCTGGGGGGGGGGGGGGGAGGAGGAGAAGAAGACGTCATACGGTCTCTCAGCTATGTAAAGCCATATATCACGAACAAACACAAGGACTGATAGTATAAAGCCTGTTAATTGACAAATTGGCAAATTTTGACTGAGAATGTGCCAAGTATTTTCCTAGAATTGGCTTACACCAGTTAAGAACCGGCTTAACGGCACGTCAAGCCACGAAATCCCTATATGTTTGCCTCTTACAAATCAAGTAGGAAGACGCGGTGGGTTAGTTCATATCCCCAACCCACAAGGGGGTTTGCGATAGGAACATTTGCTAGTCTTACCAGAGGCTAGTGTTGTGCTCTGTTGAAGAGCAATTCTATGCGACAAAAAAGGAAAACACCATTCTGCTTTATTCTGTTAAACAGGAGAATTTGTTCTGCTGGTTGATTCCTTAACTCCGCCATAGACGGTCCCAAGCCCGTTTGCGAAAGGAGGAGGGTTGGGCGTGGGGCTAGCGACCCCACCCTGGAAAAACGCTTCTTGCTACAGAAACCAACACTGCAAAGGAAACCTCAGATGATAAAGGTATACGACCCGGGGGAGAGTGTATGAAGCGGATCAACCAAACCCGAGAGGGAGTTGACTCGCCGATGAACCTTCTCTTCCCCAAGACCGTGACAAGGATTGGATTATGGAATGTGAGAACACTCTACGAGACAGGGAAGTCAGCGCAAGTGGCGCGAGAAGCGGAGAAGTACGGGATAGACATTCTGGGACTTAGCGAGGTTCGATGGACATCATCCGGACAAGTCACCTTGGCTTCAGGGCATCTTCTGCTATATTCGGGTCCGCCGAACGAGGACGACAACCACAGGAATGGCGTCGGCCTGATGCTGTCCAAGAGAGCGAGTAGAAGTCTGATAGAGTGGGAACCCATCAGCGAGAGAATCCTGACAGCACGATTCCACTCCAAGTTCCAGAAAGTGACTCTCATCCAGTGCTACGCACCGACCAACGCAGCAGAACAAAAGGCCAAGGATGAGTTTTATGAACAGTTGCAGAGTGTGGTGGAGAGGACTCCAAACAGAGACATCACCATTGTCCAAGGTGACTTTAACGCCAAGGTGGGAGACAGCAACACCGGTCGGGAACTCATCATGGGAACACAGGGTGTCGGAGACATGAACGAGAACGGCGAGATGTTTGCAGACTTCTGTCAACAGAACGACCTGATGATTGGTGGAACTATATTCCCTCACCGCAGGATTCACAAGGTCACGTGGATGTCCCCGGACTCAAGAACCGAGAACCAGATCGACCACATGACGATCTCACGGAGGTGGAGAAGAACCCTACTGGATGTCAGAGCTTACAGAGGTGCCGATGCAGGATCTGACCATGCCTTGCTGATTGGAAAACTGAAAGTCAGGATCCGAGCTGTCAAGAAAACTGGTCCACAGAGGCACCCTCGCTTCGACGTCTCCAAGCTGAAGACAACAACACAACAGAAGGACTTCGCCATCTCGCTAACGAACAGATATCAGGTGCTGGCTGATCTGGAGGATGGCTCCCTGGAGAAGAAGTGGGAACGAGTCAAGTTCACATTTACTGCAGCCTCCGAAGAACTACTTGGGTTCAGAAAAAGGGAGTACAAGAGCTGGCTCTCAGAGGAGACAATCAGGAAGATTGAGGAGAGACGAGACACCAAGCAGCGACTCAACCACGCCAGAACCAGAGCACAGAAAAAGCAGACTCAGCAAGAGTACAACCTGAGGAACAAGGAAGTGAAGAGGAGTGCGAGGAGAGACAAGAGGGAGCTGGTGGATAAACTTGCTACTGAAGCAGAAGAGGCAGCGGAGAAGAACGACATGAAGACCCTATATGACATCACACGACAGCTCTCTAAGAGGAAGACGAACACCAACAGACCAGTCCGTGGAAGCGATGGAAACGTTCTCAGCAAGGCAGCAGACCAACTGGATCGGTGGAAGGAGCACTTTGCCAGCCTCCTCAACGGCACACTTGTTGGAAACCCCTCCATGGTTGAGGAAGGAGAGGACCTTGATGTCAGTCTGGACCCAATCTCCAGAGCAGAAGTGATCAGCGCCATCAAGAAGATAAAGAGTGGGAAGGCACCAGGACCAGACAACATCCCACCTGAGGCCCTGAAGGCAGATCCTGGAGCCACAGCGGAAATCATGATCGACCTGCTGCAGGAAGTCTGGGAGAGGGAGGAAGTGCCGGAAGAATGGAAGACCGGACACATTGTCAAAATCCCGAAGAAAGGAGACCTCAGCAACTGCCAGAACTGGAGAGGAATTCAGCTCCTGTCACTCCCAGGAAAAGTCTTCACCAGGGTGATCCTCGAGAGAATCAAGGAGGCCGTCGACACCAGACTGAGGGAAGAGCAAGCAGGATTCCGAGCTGGGCGTTCCTGCACTGACCAGATAGCGACCCTCAGGATCATCATTGAACAGTCGCTGGAATGGCAGTCACCACTCTATGTCAATTTTGTGGACTTCAAGAAAGCCTTTGACATGGTGGATAGGGCAACCATTTGGAGAATCCTCAGACACTATGGCATCCCTCAGAAGATCGTCAGCGTAATCCAGAACCTCTATGAAGGCACCAGCTGCAGAGTTGTGCACAACACTGACCTGTCGCCGCCATTTGACGTCAACACCGGAGTGAGACAAGGATGTCTCCTTTCTCCTTTAATCTTCTCCCTGGTGATCGACTGGGTGATGAAGACTGTTACGGACCAACCACGGGGCATTCAGTGGACACTCACTGGCAAACTGGAAGACTTGGACTTCGCAGATGACATCGGCCTCCTGTCACACACCCATGGGCACATGCAAGCAAAGACGGAGAGGCTGCACGACATTGCCAAGACAACAGGACTGGAGATCAACGTCCCCAAGACCAAGAGCCTCCGAGTGAACGCCTCCAGGGAAGCTCCCATCACCATTGATGGTCAAGCCATAGAGGACGTCGAACGCTTCACGTACCTGGGCAGCGTGGTCAGCAAGACTGGAGGGACAGATGAAGACGTGAGAGCCAGGATAGGCAAAGCACGACACGCCTTCGTCACCCTGAAACCAGTGTGGAGAAATGAGAGCCTCAGCCGTCACACCAAACTGAGGATCTTCAACACAAATGTTAAATCTGTGCTGCTCTACGGATCTGAAACCTGGAGACATACCAAGAGCATCGGCCACAAGCTGCAAGTCTTCATCAACACCTGCCTCCGCCAGATCCTGCGTATCAGATGGCCAGAAAGAATCTCCAACAAAGAACTCTGGCAACGTACCAGGCAGGAGTCGATCGTCAACGCCATCCAAAGAAGGAAATGGAAGTGGATTGGGCACACCCTGCGCAGAAACGATGCCTGCATTCCACGCCACGCCTTGGACTGGAACCCTCAGGGTAAACGGAAGCGTGGTCGACCAGCACTGACCTGGAAAAGAACCCTACAGGCAGAGCTGAGGACAGTCCGGATGACATGGGGAGAGGCAAAGAGGGCAGCCCAAGACCGACAGAGGTGGAGACTTGCAGTGAAGGCCCTATGCTCCGACCGGAGCGAAGAGGACTAAGTAAGTCTAGCCGCTTGGGGCACAACGTGTCTCGATCCTCACGACAGTGAGCTTATGAACTATCTTTGTGTAACCTATAATCTTTGCTTCTAGTGAGTTATCTATAGCTTGGTTGTCAATCAAACTTGGTGACAACAAAGTATACGATAAGATGAAGCGACGTTTTTTATTCGTAGCGCTCTCTTCCGGAAGGGAAAAGAAAACAAATAGCGGCAAAATCAGCTCTTCAAAGGTATGATAACATTTCTTACATCAGTTACAAAGGACGTCCAAAGTAATAAACGTCGATAGATTACCATTTCAAGATAATTTTTGCCAAGTTTCATCGGTCTGAGTTGTTTAGATCAGTAGAAATTTACGTTATGCGGATGATCGTGTGACGGCCATTTCTCATTTTGACCGGTTTTCGGGTGATGACAAGACTGAATTTATGAGCATTTTGACTGTTGTTTTCAAAAAATAAACACGTGGATGTGGTTAAATGGACATCTTTGTGATTGTTTCTGGGCATTTACAGTGGCTCTAATCCTTTTTTTAAGTGAGAAAACTGTTTTGGTGATCAACAGGTACACAGAGGTTCTTGTCACGTGACCAAATCGCAGTATTTTGATTGGCGGATTAGGTCTTTGCTGTCCGCTACATCGTGTATGTTGTGGTTTGTTTTGTTGTTTGTTTCCAGGCATAGTATGTTTCCGTCTGTCAACACTTGGTTAGATCATGTGCATGATATAAGAAGCCCACCTGCCAAGTTGTGAGATAATTGAGCAAATAACAACGGAGTTCTGGCCATTTGTAATACAAAACAGAGAAATTTGGGAACACTTTTCTTCACAAATATGTTAATCCTTCAAATAAACGTCTTTTTTAAAAATATTAACCGATTTTAAAATTGTATTTTTCTACAATGTTTTTACTTTTTAGTGCTTTTTAATGGTGTATTTGAATCCTCCACCCCCCCCCCCAAAAAAAAAAAAACAAATCGTTGTGACATACCTACATTAGAAACATTGCGACTTTTCTTCCAGGTTTCCCACTGTCCTACTGACAAACACTTTGGGATGAAGATGTACTTTTAGAAATAGAAAAAAATAATTTGCGTTAAATACTGTATGAGCGCGCATGATAATTTCATTGTGGTGAACTTCTTGTGGAGTTCGAAACAAAATATCAGTTCTACGTCCGCTTCTCGGTTCCTAAGGCAACGGCCGCTAAAGCCGCAGATTTCCGGTCTGCCGATCTCTGCACGCTTCATCGAATTTAAGAACCACAAAGCATCGCAGAGTATCCGTAAGTTTATTCTGTGACTCCTTTTTATCGTAGAAATGCATTGTATGGATCAGATCGTTGAAAAGAATGTCTCTGCCACTGTAGAAAAGACTAATTAATCTCAAAGCTCTCGTTCCTAGCTTGCCGATGTCACCGAGGCCAGCTATCCGCCATGCAGTTGTGTGGTCCTCCTGTGTTGGGTGCTGAGGAAAAATTCAGTATGCTGTCCCTAGATATTGTGTCATCTCGAAAAATATCAAAACATTGATGAACACACTCTAGGTTTAGCGAAAGTGAATATTCACTTATCTTGGGGAAAGCAGAAACTAAAATGAGCGTTGGAATCCCAGCACGTTGCCATAGATATTCGCGGCAGCCTGACGTTTCCAAGGATACGATAGGCTGATTATGTTAATGACAGCGTTGATAAACCCGTGATGAACTGAGCGAAAGGTGGAAACTCCTGAAGATGAGGAAAGGAATCCGATTCAATGGGATTGGATGCGGTTGACGGGTGAAAGATGACGCTGCGTGATCGAAGGCCACAACAGTCATGTTTTTGTTTTTTCCCCCCTTCAGTTCACTGCGTAGAAAATCTTCGATGTTAGTGTGCATGGGTGTTTGAATGTATCCTCCTTACCCCTCTAGGTGCTTTTTCGTTCTGTGCAACTGTGATTTTGCATTCAAATGATTGTCAGCGTTGTTCTCGTCAAAAAGACAGCCATCTCGTCAAAGTAGACATTCGGTGCTGCGTAAAGATAGAAAATTTTGAAACGAAGTCTAGGGACTTGTGAATGGAAGTTTAATACAAAGGCACCAATGCTATTAACGAGGGTTTCAAACCTTTCATAACAATAATACATCTTGCCATACAAGCGTCAGCTACGTGTGTTAGTGTCCTGGAACGAACTGGCTTCTGCAGTGCCCACACCCTCCTGCAGAAAGCCCAGGCCAGATGGGCTGGACACGTGGTCAGAATGTCAGATAATTGACTGCCTAAACAGCTGCTGTACGGAGAGCTGCGTCAGGGCAAGCGCTCAGGCGAGGGGGCAGAAGAAACGCTACAAAGACTGCATCAAAGCGTCCCTCAAAGACCTGGGCATCAACATCAACACGTGAGAGACGCTCGCTCAGGACCGTCCAGCTTGACGCAGCAAGATCACCACAGGAGCCCGTGCCGCTGAAGCCAGGCGCATCACCGAGGCGCATCGAAAGCGTGCCGTGCGCAAGGCCCGCGCGGCATCCACTGCCACGACGGCAGCCACTCACGTGTGTCCCATATGTGGGCGAGCCATAAGGACCCAGGTTGGCCTCGTTAGTCACCTCAGGACCCACAGCCACCGGTCTTCCATCTGACTCTTGAAGTCATGGTCATCTTCGACTACGAAGGACGAACAACAACAACAACAACAACGTGTGTGTGCATATGCGCATGCGCGCGTGCGTGCATGTGCGTATGTGTGTGCGCGCACGCGCACGCGCTCATGTGTGTGTAGAATGTGGATAAAATGTGACTCTCTATCTGTCTGCCTGCCTACCTGCATGCGTGCGTGATTGCGTGCGTGCGTGTGTGTGTATGTGCGTGTCTGTATGCGTGTGTGTGTCAGTGTGTGTGTGTGTGTGCGTGTATGTGTGTGTGTGTGTCTGTCTGTCTGTGTGTGTACGTGCGCGCGTTTGCGTGTCTGCGTGTCTTCCTTCCTGCCTGCAGGCCTTCTTGCCCGCCTGCCTGCGTGTGTGCGTGCGTGCGTGCGTGCGTGCGTGCGTGTGTGTGTATGTGCGTGTCTGTATGCGTGTGTGTGTCTGTGTGTGTGTGTGCGTGTATGTGTGTGTGTGTGTCTGTCTGTGTGTGTGTGTGTGTGTGTGTGTTTGTGTGTACGTGCGCGCGATTGCGTGTCTGCGTGTCTTCCTTCCTGCCTGCAGGCCTTCTTGCCCGCCTGCCTGCCTGCCTGCCTGCCTGCCTGCGTGCGTGCGTGCGTGCGTGTGTGTGTGTGTGTGTGTGTGTGTGTGTGTGTGTTTCAAGTCGACTTTCAGAGAATTTTTTAGGAATGCATATTAAAACATTTCATGACTGCTTCTGGAATGAATGTAAAAATGAATGTTTATGCTCTGTCTGAACCGCACAAGTATGGTATGGAAAACGATGTAGGGACTGTTGAAATTGTTTGTCCATTTAATTCTTAACATTGCTACTATCTATTTGCAGGCTACGTCTAATAAGGCCTGCTTTGCAAGACTCATCTTCTTGGAAACAGCAGAGAAAGTTAGAGCAGGTACAGTACCTTACTTTATCCCGGATTTTAAAAAAAGAACTCGACACTTTTTTTTAATTCTGCTTCTTGGAAAGTGCGCCATGTATAATTGAAACATCGTGCTACATTCTTAAAACGTCATAGCAACCCAAGCTCTGCCCAAACTTGTGCATACGAATCTGCACGGGTGAATCTGTAGCGATACACATCGTGCAATCTCGTGAACTGCCCATTAAGCCTGAATAATGAGTTATTTAACGGGTTTCGTCAAGAATCTTAGCTCAGTTTTGAGGAGATGTCCAGGAACAGATGTCGTGACTCCTGTTCTCGTTTTCTTTCCACATTCTTTTGCTTGGCCATTTGTACTTGATGAAAGGATTGGACATGACCAGAGCACGTCTGTGGAGGCACTGACTTTCACCTACTTTCGCATCAACCCACCTGCATGAACAATTACTCGAAGACTAATCATCTTTTACTCTCTGATCTATTTTTCTCTTCCACCTCCATTCTTTCTCTTGTCCCTGCACTTCCCTCTCGCCGTCTTCTCATTGTATGGCGTTGCCCGCCTTGCTGTCCGCCTTGTAGGAATGGCCTCTCTCTACTGGCGTCCTTTGTCATGTTTCCTTCAGCTTAGTTTTTTAAATCCTTTAACCCGAATTAAAATAAAAAAATCGACACTTTTTTCTGCTTCTTGGAAAGTGCGCCATGTATAATTGAAGCATCGTGCTACATTCTTAAAACGTCATAGCAACCCAAGCTCTGCCCAAACTTGTGCATACGAATCTGCACGGGTCAATCTGTAGCGATACACATCGTGCAATCTCGTGAACTGCCCATTAAGCCTGAATAATGAGTTATTTAACGGGTTTCGTCAAGAATCTTAGCTCGGTTTTGAGGCGTTGTCCAGGAACAGATGTCTTGACTCCTGTTCTCGTTTTCTTTCCACATTCTTTTGCTTGGCCATTTGTGCTTGTTGAAAGGCTTGGACATGACCAGAGCACGTCTATGGAGGCGCTGACTTTCACCTACTTTCGCATCAACCCACCTGCATGAACAATTACTCGAAGACTAATCATCTTTTACTCTCTGATCTATTTTTCTCTTCCACCTCCATTCTTTCTCTTGTCCCTGCTCTTCCCTCTCGCCGTCTTGTCATTGTATGGCGTTGCCCGCCTTGCTGTCCGCCTTGCTGTCCGCCTTGCTGTCCGCCTTGCTTTCCGCCTTGCTGTCCGCCTTGCTGTCCGCCTTGCTGTCCGCCTTGCTGTCCGCCTTGTAGGAATGGCCTCTCTCTTCTGGCGTCCTTAGTCATGTTTCCTTCAGCTTAGTTATTTAAGTCGTTTAACCAGCATTAAAGTCGAAAACCGGATATGTGCATAGGACGGACATTCTGTTTGAATGCTCGTTCAGAAGAAATTTGAAACAGTTTGAGGAATTTTGATAGTTTGACCACACTATCTTGTCAGAAATGAAGACATACATGTATTTCATAATTCAGCATTATCTCAGCGATTGAGTCCTAAACGAATGCCGACATACCAATAGAGGTTCTGTCGAAACAGCATGACCATCTAGCCTTTTGCATTTCTACCATTCTTTTGCAGGTTACATCTATCAACTTGTGCCCTGCGAAACTCGTCGTCTGGGATATAGTCTTGAACACAAGAGTTCAGGGTAGGTGAAGTGATTCATCTGTGTCCGTGATGATTTTCTTGGTGAAATGGACAGTTTTCCTGTAAATCTACCCTGATGTTACGCTATGCTACCATGTTTGAACACAAAAGCTACCCGTATTTTACCCAGTCTCGAGTGTCAAGTACGCATTGGTGTTTCTGTGGCACTAGAGGTCGTGGAAGTGCCAAGACACCAGAACGATGAACTGCTATACCAGGCCTTGTCTGGAACCGTCAGGGAAGAAGCTTAGCTTGGTTTCTTTGGAATGCTACTGTGGAGCGGTTGTCTCGTTTTCCTATAAACCGTGCTTCTCCCCTCCACATGTCTGTGCGTTGACGTTGGTCAAAGAAAAGATCCTGGACGATGGCCCATAGCGCATCTTACAAGATGCTGACCCACCATTCAAACCCTTGACATTAATTCGTCATGCTTGTGGTACCTTGATGACAAATTCTGAAAAACTAGGCAATTTGTTCGTAAAAAAGAAAACCATGTCAACCCTTCTTCTTTCTTACATTTGTATTCTTAATTGTCTTCATATCTCTTCTCTGCCCTCTCCCCCCCCCCCCAACATTACCCTATTCTGTCTTCCTTTCATATCTCCTGCCCCCCCCCCCCCACCCATCCCCCATCCCCCACTCCCCCCTTATCTCCCATCCCTCACTCCCATCCCCCATCCCCATCGACTTTCAGCCGAATCCCCATTTGCTTGCCATCCGTAGACTTCCTCCAAGAAAAGTACTTTTCGTGTACGTTCCTTTTTTTTTCCAAAGCCTACTCTTAAAGTCGAACTCCCTCCTGGGGAAATTGTATGATGAATGTCGACGGAGGAACTGTCAAATGAGGCGCTAGCTCGACCATGTTGTCTTCAGCAGTTCTCTCGTTTGTTTGCAGGCTACGCCTTCTCACCCCTGACCCGGGAAACTTGTCATCTGTGACACAGACAACTGCAGAGAGGTCAGTGTGGGTGCTCCGGCTAACGTTGTCCTGAATCCTCTTGATAAAACGGACAGTTTCTCCTCATTAATCTAGCTAGAGGGTAAACCGAGTGCAATCAAAACAATGTGTCATTCTTCCTGAGCATCATGGGTACCCAATCGGGCCCAGTGTGGGTGTGAAGTATGCACGGGTGTTTCTGCAGCCTTATTCATGGAGCAGGGTCATGGAAGTACCCAAGAATTCTAAATGATGGATCGCCTCACCTGGCCCAGGAGCTTTGCTGTGCTTACATGGAATGCTATTTCCAAAACGGTTGTCTTCACTCCTGTGTATGGCTTTGTTCTTACACCCCTTTGGCGTGACTTTGGGTACTAAGAAGACTGACGATATCCCATAGCGCCTTGTGAGGAGCTGACTGTAAGTGCGTGAAGTAGCAAGAAACTCCGAAAGGAGCAAGGCAGCAGACGGTCTTCAGAAGCAGAGCCCCCGTAAACAAGCGTTTTGGCCTTTACACTTCCTGACACTCTCGGGAGACAGACAGACAGACAAGACAAGACAAGACAAGACAAGACAAGACAAGACAAGACAAGACAAGACAAGACAGACAGACAGACGGGGGTGGGGGGGTGGGGGTTGGGGGTGGGGGGAGAAATCACGTGTATTAGAAGGAAGAAAATGAGCAATGAGTAGTTAAGTGAGCAAGGTAAACTTAAAGACACAAAGAAAGGTTACGGTCAGGATAGATGAGGTGAGGTAGTATGATGAAGTGTGTGTAAAGTAATTATGTATGTATGTATGTATGTATGTATGTATGTATGTATGTATGTATGTATGTATGTATGTATGTATGTATGTATGTATGTATGTATGTATGTATGTATGTATGTATGTATGTATGTATGTATGTATGTATGTATGTATGTATGTATGTATGTATGTATGTATGTATGTATGTATGTATGTATGTATGTATGTATGTATGTATGTATGTATGTATGTATGTATGTATGTATGTATGTATGTATGTATGTATGTATGTATGCAGGTCTCAGCAGCTATCCATTTTGCGGGTGAAATTTAGTCTGCTCATGACAATCTGTGCCTTATGTGTATAAGTGTGGACATTTATGTTACAAATCTTTTTGGTCAGGATAACCTAGTTGTTTTTGTGTTCGCTTTCATCACTCAACATGACAATCTAGGTCTACATTTTCTTGCTTGCGAGCTGAATAGCTCTGAGTTTCAAAATGCATCTATTCATAGTTTCTTTATGAGTGCAGATTTTGTGCAATTTTCATGAATAAAGTCTTTTTGATATGTATTTTCGTTTTTTACTGCCCCATTATCACGATAAACATGCTCATGGCGCGACAAGATGAAATAAAAACGTTTTGAGGCCAGTTTTAAAGGCGGCCAAGGATGAACTAGCCCTCAGACCCTCAGGAAGTTGGTTCCAGAGTCTCGAGTCTCGGTCCAACAACACTGAAGGAGCGGTCACCGAAGCTCCGTAACCTTGTTTGTGGGACTGTCAAGAGTCTTTTGTTTGAGGAACGGAGACTCTTTGTGAGGTTGTGAGGGCAAGTAGTTAAGTAGTCTGAAGTAAGCTAAAATGTGAACTGAATGGAACTAAAATGAAGTAAAGTGAAACAAATAAAGTGAAGTAATTATTGTAAAATAAGTAGAACAAAGAGAGTGTAAGGGAATTTCGGCTCTGTTTAGAGATCACGTATAGTGAAAAAAGTCATCTGTCCAGATGTAGGCCGATACCCCACAGTAGCTTGTTTGGCTACATGGTGACCTGGCTGTGCTACTGGAGTGTGCCCCTAATGCTCGGGCAGCCAAGGGTAGAGTAGAGTAGGAAGGGTAATTGAGGCAAGCAAGAAAGTGAGTGAGGAAGGAAGGAAGCTAGTAAATAAGTCATAGAGCACAGTGTGAAAGAATAAAACGTATTCATTCGTTGTTTCTTACAGTGGATCAACAATGGCTGGAAGGAAGAATCTGCTTCCCCACTGTGGTCAGGGTGAGTCGCCTCACCCCCCAATCGTCCTACCCCTCATGCCGACACCTTCTGGGCTTGGCGCGGGCGATGCCGGATTCGACATACGTCTGTCTGCGTACATCGAGGCGGACGATGTTTCTGACATTCATCTCACGGAAATCAGCGGCCACAAGAATCGATCGACTGCGCGCGACAGAAAGAAAAAGTCTTTCCATTCGCAGAACCAGAGGGACTGCTACTTCGACGACTCTGATGAAAGTCCTGACCAAAGGAGCGCCATCGGTCTGAGCGCGGAGCAGTTGCCCGGCATGCTCAAACCACGTCATGGTCAACGCAACCTGCAGGCTGTGGAGGCACCAGAATGGATTCTGAAGGTGACAGGCGCAAAAAGCAAGAACTATTCTGCAATGACCAAAATGTACGCTCCCTTGACGGCGGAAGAGAAGAGCACGAAGAAGGACAAGATCCGTCGGGCTGACAAGAGGGACCACGTCAAGAACAAAGCAGTCAAGCAGACCTCAAAGCGGTTGCCAGAGGTGCCGACTTACCTAGATAATTTCGTTGAGGAGGTGCCCGAGGAACGGCCGCCTAGCACCCCCCAGATGAGGAAGCAGTTAATCACGATGAGGTTCAGAGAGTGTGACACCGTGGATGACGCCGAGGAGGGGACAACAAGGAAGGAGAAGTTCCTTACCTACAAGCCGGAGGTGAAAGGCCATGCTAAGCATCAGGCAGAAGACGCCGTCGAGAATGCCACCAATGACGCACCAGCCAAAGATCAGAGCAGCTTAGAGCAACTGCAGAAAGTGCCAAATTTCTCAGATGGCACTTGCAGTGGGCTGCTCAAGACACCAGACGCCCGTCTGAAAAGGAAGAGGAAGCGTAACGCGACAAAGGTCTGGATTTACAGCAACGATGGGGCCGATGAGAAGCAGCACCAGGAGGTACGGAACAAACAGACTGGAGCCCGCAGCACCAAGCTCCGCAAGACTGGCTCCGTGCGGAGGTGCACCTTTGGGCCAGCCATGCTCATCGCCTATTGGAAGAGGAAGCAGAGGGCGGCTGAGAGCGGCGAGAGGAGCACGCGTGCGTTGAAGCTGCACGAGCGCTTCCAGCTCCTGCAGCTCAAGACAGGCTGCTACTAAGGCTGGAAAAGACAGAACGGAGACCACGTGCAAGTCGAGATGGATGAGGACTTGAAGACTGTTGACATTTGATTACTTAAGCATTTGCGATAGTGACACACGCTTCAGTAGTGTGAAAAGTGCAATCACTTCATCAAAGCATATGTATGGAACTTACGTTTCCGTTGAAAGCTGGCCTTTTTGTTTAACGACTGACGACTGACATTGAAACCCACAGTAACATCTCAAGGTAACTAATTCATAAAAACTGAACATACAGACATACTCTGGTGTAAGTTTGTGATAAGATAGACCATGTTTACCTGAATATTTTTGGCAATTAAGTTCTCCTTGACATTCTTACTATAGGAACTTGATGCAGACGTTTCTGTCGAAAAATTTGCCGTGTAGCTAGAACATTCTGCTTGACCAAGTCTTTGATGCTGCTGGAACTATCTGTTTTACAAAGTCATTGTTTACTTGATAGTTGTCAAGGTTTTTCTACTGTTGACATTTATTTTAAATCAAAGAGTTTTAGCCGTTTATACAAGGAATTTTGCCTGTGGGCTTTGTTTCAAACGTAGGGATGTGTTCCGTCTTCCATAGCTATTTCTTTGCATTTTATACAAGCATGTGTTCT
>JAWQFJ010004542.1:0-12500 GCA_034096865.1 Theodoxus fluviatilis | reverse complement strand
AAGACAATGCAGAAAAAACAAACTACTAGACTAAAACTAAGAATTAAAGAAATGAGAAGAAAAGTGTGGACTGTGTCCAGCATTTGATCACGCACATGTGTGTGTGTGTGTGTGTGTGTGTGTGTGTGTGTGTGTGTGTGTGTGTGTGTACCCAAGCATGCATGCACATATGGGATGCAGGTTCAATTGTAGATGTGTGCTAGTATGTGTTTATATGTTACTTTTATTTATTTATTTATTTTGTCTGCATTAGCTTGTTTTGTATGGAGTTGCTGGACTGGGCTAGGCTCTGATGCACCAATCCATTCAGATTCCTTCATAGATTTTTTTTTTCATTCAGCTTTTGCACAGCCTAGCTGCTAAATCAAGTGAGTTGCAAGACACAACAGAAGGGATGAAGACCATCACAGATTTGGACTCGATCTGAGGGGTACACAAGGCGTAGGAAATATCTTTCCTGTCATGAAAAAGGGAGTCTCATCCCTATGAGATGCCCCCCCCCCCCTCCTAAGTGCACATAGTGCTGCTTGGGGCAGCCTGTGGTAGAGCTACTGTAGCAAGGCCCATGAAACTCTATGACCAAAGCTGATGAGGGGCACATCTTGCTGCAACTGCTGGCTGTAACACATGATGGGCAGAGCCATATGATGGCCCCCTCAGCATCTGGGGTCCCTGGCTGCTGGGCTTTCAGGGCTCACTCCAGTGGCTGAAGCAGGGGTGGCCCCTAGCAGCCAGTGAGGCAACTGGGAGGCATCAGAACAAGGCCAGACTGTTAAGACCCAACCATGTGGTCAAAGCAAGGTAAAGCCCAACCTATGTGCAGGAATACACTGGTTGCTACATCCCACATCTATCCCAAGAGATATATAAGAAAATCAACACTTGGTCTTAAGTCACCATTTCATCAAGTCAACAAGTGAGTTTCTTATGAATCATTCAATCTGACAGAAGCTGCTCAGAAAAAGACATCATTCTCCATTTGCATGACACCATTCAATACAAAAATGGGAAAGGCTTCCATAAAAGGGGGCCCCCTGTGGGTCCGGGGTAAGAATTGACCCACCGCGTCTCCCTACGCGATTCGTAAGACTCGAATAACTATGGACACAGTGACTGGATTACGTTTACTCTAAATTGTTCTAGTGAGTTTCTTTCTTAATGGCCTTACATAGTCTGCAAAGGCTGATAGGCCCTAAAACAACATCAATCTCTATCCATAAATGGGCCACACTAACGGACTCGCCTGAGGAGATGAGTGTGGAAAGACGGCCAAGCTGGCGGGCCATACAAGCTAGCAAGCAACAGCATATGACTGGCAAGGGATCTTGGTTAATTCTCAGGGAATTTGAAGTGAGGAAAAAAACTCATAAAAACACAGCCATTAAGATATTTTGTTCCCCCAGTTTGTGTTTCCCGCCATCTTGACTGTTTCTCACACCCCTCTCCTCAGACAAGTCTACTAGTGTGTATGGAAACCTTTCCCCCCAAAGATGTTGATCAATTCCTCTTACCTCCCCCCCCCCTCAACCTTTATTGAAAGCCTTTCCCAGATTTCATCATTTCAGACACTTTAATATACATGTACTTTGAAATGCTACTTGCATCTGATTTTGTTAACGTATTCCCAAGGACCTCCCTTTCTCTTGGAAATGAATGAACAGAGAATGCCTCTATGTGAAGTGAAGTTGCATGATTGTGGTTAGCATGGCATAGTGGTACTCACTCCAATAGTCTGAAGAATCTGAACTGATGGAAATCATGATGGAAGACCTCAGTGTGGAAGATTGGTGCATCTATCCACAAACAAGAAAAAGTGAACAGTTTGTGTGGGGGGTGCCTCCAAAGAAGTGACCATGGGAAATGATTAGTTTATGAGCATGACAAAACTTCTCACAGTTCTTGGGTTGGGTTGCAGCATTCTGTGAACCCGAGTTAGTAGTGACTCTGGCGCGGTTCGCAATGAATGCGTAATAGATTTGACCCTTCGCATTATATCATTGTGCCAAAAATAGTTTGTTTTGGATACTATTTTTTTTCCCTTTTCAAAAAAAAATAATACTTTATACAGATGGTTCTAAAGACGGAGATCGTGTGGCGGCAGCTGTTGTCGCCCGCGACTCCGTCTTGCGCTTTCGCCTTCCGGATGGTACTTCGATCTACTCTGCAGAGCTTAGTGCACTTGAGGCCGCTCTTGGCGTAGTCCAGAGCAAGAGACTGCCACAAGCCCTTGTTGTCCCTGACTCGCTATCGGCCTTACAGGCTCTGCAGGGTAGGGAGATTTCCCATCCTTATTTGTTTGGTATTTTTGTTCATCTGTGTTGACTACAGTGTGGGGGTGCTGAGGTCGCCTTTTGCTGGGTTCCTAGCCACATGGGCATCCCGGGGAACGAGAAAGCAGATCAGGCTGCCAAGTCTGCTCTCTCCCTTCCCATGTCCCCGGGCAGGATCTCGGCGGGCGACCTGGTACCTCGTGTTACTAACTACATTTCTAATCTGTGTCAGGCCGACTGGGACGGCAGGGCACATAATAAACTTCATGAAGTATCTTCCGTGTGGGGTGAGCGACTCTCCCCCACATCGCTCACAAGAAGAGAGGAAGTTGTGCTCTGCCGTTCCCGGATCGGCCATTCTGTTCTGACCCACTCCTATTTGTTGCGGTCGGAGCCTCCACCGGAGTGGTGCACCTGCCAGTGCAGGCTCACCACAATGCGGCACGTTCTGGTGGAGTGCCCTCGACTTGCTCATCTACTTAGTGGGTCGAGCAGTCTGTCTGACATTTTAAAGATCCTTTAGCTGTGATAAAATTGTTGATAGATTCTGAGTATTATTCTCGTTTATGAGTCGTACTATGTCTTAATTGTTTTCGATATTTCTCCACGTACCTCTTCTGAGGTATTCTTTTACTTGCACATTTTTAATCAGTGAAGTATGTTGTGGCCTTGAATGGCCTTCATGGCTGATGAACCCTTGGGCTCCATCCACTTATCCTTTAGTGTTTTGTCAGTGACAGGTAAAATGAGGTGTGAAATTTTGCCCTATCGCCCTTTATGAGTCTTCATGTTTAAAGACTCTACATAGCCTTTGCTGGCTGGTGGGCAGTGGAACTCGATTTAAATGATTTCATGTCACTAATTAGATGGACTGTATAAGAACTCACTGTCGATAAGAGTTATAATTCTTTGTTAAAGATGGGTGTTTCTTAATGTTGTGGCCTTATATAGCCTACAAGGCTGATAGGCCCTTAAACTCCATCCATCCATCCATCCATCCTTTTTTTTAATACAGAAATCATTCAGATGTCAAAACTTGTTTGCATTTCAACACAAACATTTTATTTTATCGAATAAGTGCTTGTTTATTGCCTCAACAATTGTAATGTATGAGTTTTGTGCGAAACAGTCTTAGAACTACTTTAATGGTGTATGTGAGTGAGCAGAGGGCTATGCCACAAGCCTTGCTATGAATATTCTGGATGGACTAGTTCCATCTCGTGATATGAACTGTGCTAGAGACTCTTTGACCGGCAAGTGAAGTCTCTGGTGGACTAGAATGGGGGTTTGCAGTGGCAGATACGATGAAGGAAAAGGGACACTGAGGAGGAGAAGTAGGCACATGAGAGACCCTGGAATCTCAACACTGGTCCAGCATGCACTGACTAGCCATGAGGCAGTCAAGGTCTGCGTCTACATCCCAGTATAGGATTTGTCTCCAAGTCCCTGACATAATGTGATCCTGAGTACATAAAATTTGTGATCACTTTGTGAACAGCTCCAAACGAACAAGAGCACTGAGGGCAACTAGAACTGTCTCCCACTTATGCTGATGTTTACTGGTGACCGGTTTGGAATTAAGTGTGCCATCACCATAGGCATTTGGCTTTTGTTATTTTGTATGTTTTTGGATTAACAGCGCTTATTAGATATTTGAGATCCCCCTGTTTGTTTGGGCTAAGAAGATCCAGTGAGTCTCCCTTTGTGATTTGTGAAAGGTGAATAACTAGGAAAATTACTATTTGACTTATTCTTAATCTAGCCATCTCAAGTGTGTTTTTAGTCATTGGCCTTAAACAGACTACAATGGCTGAGAGACTGTAAAATGCCATTCATTCATTCATGCATGCATTCATTCATACGTTCATTCATTCATTCATAGAAGTTTGGGCAAGCCTGCTAAGCAGAGAGATTCCATCTAGAGAAAGCTGAGGCTGCCTGCTTGTGGATATGGAAAAGCTATCCTTTTTTCTTTTTCCTTTCTTTTTGTTGTCACTCTGACGAGCTTGGTCACTTCTGTGGCTTAGATTTCTAAAAATTGTCTGTCAGTGGCACGTTGCTGCTTGAGGCCAGCTGTGCAAGTAAGATAAAGGTAAAGGTGTTCTTTTTATATTGCAACTTTTCCACCCATTGATGAATGCTCAAACCACACACATTTATCCCCTGGTCATCAAGCTACTTGTTTTTATCACTCCAACACCATCTGAACTCCCTGGGGAGCATGCAACTAGGCTGCGGATGAACGCGACAAGGTCGTCTATCACAATTTTCCAAATCAGACCTCACAGGTACCTGTTTTACTCCTGGGTGGGGAAAAGCAATGTGAGTAAAGCACCTTGCTCAAGGATGCAACTCTAAAATCCGCGCAGCTGTGAACACCACACCACTAGCTGCAAGCGACTGCAGGCCAAGTGCACCAACCACTCGGCCACGGAGCCCCCAAGTGCAGTGCAAGTAGCACGGGAGCACGCCCAAAACGCACCACAACAACTGCACTCCAGCTGGTGATGAATGTGCAGCTCACGCTGTCAGTCATACTGCTTTTGTATGCACACCAGAGCCAAGAAGTGGACTACAGCAAAGACCATACTCTTTGACTACAATACAGTAAGCACACACACTCTCTGGGACATGGACACTAAAGTTGAACAAACCACTCATCAGACAATCACCTAGATTCTGGCAGGGGCATGCCAAATATTGGGTATGATGTTGTGGCTAAGACTATGCCCTTTCCAGTGATGGTATATGATAAAATCATTTGCACACAAAACCCAGAGAATTTTGCAGCATCAAACTCAACGAAAGAACAGGTCTCTAGTCATCAGTTCAGTTCAGTTCAGTCTCTTTACCCTGAGATGGGTTGTTGAGGCACCACTGATGACTTTCGGACAATCTTCCTCCATCGATCTCTATCCTCTGTGACTCGCTGTGAGTCAGCAAAGGTCAAGCCTGTCCACTCTTTTATGTTGTCTTCCCACCTCTTTCTCTGCCTGCCTCTCCTTCTCCCACCTGGTACGGTACCTTGCAGGATGGTCTTGGCCAGCCCACTGCCTCTTGACACGTGACCGTACCACTTCAGCTTTCTGCTTTTTACGATTGAGAGCAGGTCGTCGTACTGTCCAATTGCTCTCCTGATCCTATTGATGACTTCCTCATTCGTGACATAGTTTTTATATGCGATGTTCAGAATCTTGCAGTAGCATCTCATTTCCAGGGCTTGTATCCGTCTCTGTAGTTCAGATTTGAGTGTCCAGGACTCGCATGCATTCAAGAATACGGAGATGGCCAGCGTGCGCATGAGCCTGATCTTCGACGCGAGAGTGATATTTCTGTCACGCCATATTGGTTTCAACTTTGCCAATGCTGCTGTTGTTTGTGCTATCCTGGACAGTATCTCTGGTTTGAACCCTTCATCAGTCACAACAGATCCCAGATATTTGAAGTTGTGCACAGCTTCCAGTTTTTGGCCCTTCACTTTGATTTCCATTTTGAAGCCCCGAGGATTGTTCGTCATCACCTTGGTCTTTTCGGCGCTGATCTCCATGACATATGCCTGTGAGGTCTTGTCCAGGTGCTCGACAAGACTAGTCAGCTCTTCTTCACTTCCTGCTAATCCATCAATGTCATCAGCAAAACGTAAGTTGGTGATCTTTCTGCCACAGATGCTGATTGATCCTTCGTGGTCTGCTAGGGCATCAGTCATTATCCTTTCGAGGAAGAGGTTGAAGAGTGTGGGGGAGAGTAGACAGCCCTGTCTGACTCCGACCGTTGTCCTGAACCATTCGCCTGTGGTACCATTGAACAGGACTGCGCTGGTCGCTCTGTCATAGAGATGTTCGACGACTTTGATGATCGTGATCTTGGAGCTGATGTTGTAGCTTCTCATTGTGGCCCACAGTGCAGCATGCCAGACTCTGTCAATTGCTTTCTAAAAGCCTATAAAGACATGGTACAGATCTTGCTGGTGTTGTAGGTGTTTCTTACACAGGACTCTCAGATTGAAGATCTGTTCGGTGGTGCTCCTACCTAGTCTGAAACCTGCCTGCTTTTCAGCAATGATTTTCTCTGCCTGAGGTTTTAATCTGTTTAGCAGTACTTTCAGCATGACCTTGCTGGGATGGCTGATGAGGCTGATTGTGCGGTACCTCACCTCACCTCCGCCTGTGACCCCGTCTGGGGTATAGGCCGCCAATCAGCACCCTCCAGGCATCTCGGTTCTGGGCGAGTCTTTCCAGCTGCCCCCACGTCTTTCCCATCTGCTTTGCGTCTGCCTCCAGATCACGGCGCCAGGTGTTCCTAGGCCGCCCTCTCTTCCTCTTCCCTTGTGGGTTCCACGTGAGGGCTTGCCTGGTGATGTTGGAAGCAGGTCTGCGAAGGGTGTGGCCTATCCATCGCCAGCGTCTCTGAAGGACGTCTTCCTCAACTGGCTGTTGCCTGTTTCTCAGCCACAGTTCTTCATTGTTGATTTTTTTCTGGCCAGCGGATCTTGAGGATCTTCCTGAGGCAGGTGTTGATGAAGACCTGGATTTTCTTCATGGTGGTGACGGTGGTTCGCCAGGTCTCTGCTCCGTACAGCAAGATCGGCTTCACGATGGTATTGAAGACCCTGATCTTTGTAGTAGTAGTTATTGCGCTTGATCCCCAGATCTTCTTCAGCTGATGGAAGGCTGCTCTGGCTTTGCCGATACGGGTTCTGACGTCTGCATCCGTTCCTCCCTGCTTGTCTACAATGCTGCCGAGATACGTGAAGCTTTCCACATCTTCCAGCGCATTGCCTTCAACTGTGATGGGTGTGTTGTTGGATGCATTTGTCTTGAAAACCTTGCTTTTCTCTCTGTTGATGTGGAGCCCCAGGCTTGCTGAGTTGTCCGCAACAATGCTGGTCTTTTCCTGCATCTGTTGTTGGGTATGAGAGAGGAGAGCCAGATCATCAGCAAAGTCAAGATCGTCTAGCTGTTTCCAAAGAGTCCACTGGATGCCGTTTCGTTTCTGGTCTGTCGACATCTTCATGATCCAGTCGATCGCTAACAGGAACAGGAAGGGTGAAAGCAGGCAGCCCTGTCTCACTCCGGTTTGTACTTCAAAGGCGTCGGTGAGTTGTCGGCCATGAACTATCCTGCACGTCATGTTTTCGTATGACTTCTTGATGATGTTCGTGATCTTTTCCGGCACTCCGTAGTGTCTCAGTAGCTTCCAGAGGGTCTGCCTGTCCACACTGTCGAACGCCTTCTCGTAATCAATAAAGTTTACGTAGAGGGGCGAGTTCCACTCCAAGGACTGTTCCAAGATGATGCGCAGATTGTGCGGTAGTTCTGGCACATTTGCAGGTTTCCTTTCTTAGGCAATGTAATCACTAGGGACTGTGTCCTTCGGGATTGGTCAAACTCCCGTCTGCCAGATCTTATTGCAGATCTTTGTGAGTGCATCGATCATTGCGTCGCCTTCTGCCTGGATGAGTTAAATAATAATAATAATACAGACTATTTATAACGCACATACCTTCCCTAATAGCAAGCTCATGGCGTGTACAATGATAAAGTCTACACTCATACAAAACATTCTAACACTCACATACTATACAATTGAAATAAAAAGAACAATTAAATACAATACAATTAATTAAGTAGCAGGCAAAACACGAAACATAAAAGAGGCGCCTTCACTGCTCGTCAGGAAAGACTGACCGGAACAGGTGTGTCTTGAGGGAGGTTTTGAACTGGGACATGGAATTAGAGTGACGGACAGGGAAAGGTAGGCTATTCCATGTTACAGGGCCGATGTAGGAAAAAGCTCGCTGTCCTTGGGTTATCTTTTTGCGACGGGGGACATTTAACGTTTTGGTGTCTGCAGCTGAACGGTTATTTCTAGCGGGGGTGTAGACAGTGAGAATTTCTTTGAGTGCGTGTGGTGCAGTTTGATTGAAGAAGTTGAAACACATAATGTCCCCTGAAATGTTGTCAACCCCAGCTGACTTCCCTTTCTTGAGGGACTTAACCGCTGTCTCCACCTCTTCTCGACGAATTGAGTAGTTGTCTTCCTCGGTAGTCTGAGGACAGTTCAGTACTTTATGATCTCCTTTGGTGTCATCGTCAATCGCCAATCACCAATCACCAAACAATCACCAACCACCAGTTATTAATCATCAACCATCAGTTAACAGTCATCAGTCAGTCATTAGTCATCATCATCATCATTATTGATGATTGATTAATGATAATTATTTCATAATGATGAGTGATAATTATGATTTCTAAACGTCATTGTAAATTGCTAAGTAGAAGGAAACTCCCAACAGAGCGAGGCAGCACACCGTCTTCAGAGGAAGAACCCCTGTCGACAAGTGTTTCGGCCTTTAAACTTCCTGACACTCTGGGTGGCAGGGGCCTGGGGGGGTGTGGGGGGAGGGGTGGGGGGGTGGGGGGGGGGCACACCTGGTTAAAGTTCCAGGTGTCCACCTGCTGCCCTGAACTTGCATGACTTGCGACTTGCTAAAATCACTGTAAACAGTATTCCTCCGATGATCAGACTTCTTAAAGTCATACGAATGAGTTTTAATAATAATAATAATAATAATAATAATAATAATAATAATAATAATAATAATAATATTATAATAATTAATAATAATAATAATAATAATAATAATAATAATAATATGTGGATTTATATAGCGCCTTACATTACATAACATTAGTCCTCTTCGCTCCGGTCGGAGCATAGGGCCTTCACTGCAAGTCTCCACCTCTGTCAGTCTTGGGCTGCCCTCTTTGCCTCTCCCCATGTCATCCGGACTGTCCTCAGCTCTGCCTGTAGGGTTCTTTTCCAGGTCAGTGCTGGTCGACCACGCTTCCGTTTACCCTGAGGGTTCCAGTCCAAGGTATATAGCGCCTTACCATGAGTTAAGACATGCTCAAGGCGCATACATACACAACCATTACAATAAATACATTACAATAAATGGCGAGTATGAAATAGTTTATTGTTTCTGATACAGAACTGAAATCTCGCAGGAGATAGACTGAAACATATAGGAAAGTTGTTGGGATGCCGTACAAGACTGGTATATCGAGACATACTCACGGACATAAGAAACGCGAAAATGTTAGTCCGCCTTCGCCATATCCTAACACGTCCGTATGCACCATCAATGCAGAATCTGCACTCATCCGTGAACACCACACGTCCCCACTGTTGCCTGCGCCAGTTGATTCTAGCCTGAGCCCACTGGAGACGAGCCTGGCGATGACGATGAGTCAGCACTGGTCCTGGAGCTGGACGACGGTTTAGTAGCCCGTTCTCCTTGAGGCGACGGCGCACTGTCCTGGGCGCTGACTCGCCGTTGGGCATTGCCTGGCAAGTTTGCTGATGTGGTAGTCGCCTTCAGGAACTTTTCTTCCCGATGGCTTCTTAAAATGTAGCAGTCTTGCCGAGGGGTCGTAGCTCGAGGCCTGCCTGACCGTGGTCCATCAGCAACAGTGCCAGTCGGGTGGAAACGGTGCTCTAGACGGTAGATAGTCGAGAGGTGTTAGCCACATTTTGACCCGGCAAGTTGAAGTGCCTTGTTGGTTCTGATGTCTTGGTAGTGCTGGTAGAAGCGTTTCTTCAACGATGTCATAGTTTCCCCCACGTACTGGGTGTTACGGCAGAGGTCGCACCACAGAACATACACGACGTTTGCAGAGGTGCAGGAGAGGACTGTCCTGTGTCGGAAAATTTCATCTGTCTGGTGACTGTTGAAAGTGCTGCTCTCGACAAGATGCTGGCTACACATAGTGCACCTGGTGGCTGTACACTCCTGGTGGGCGGGGATCTCTTTCTTCCGGTAGGCATGTGGGCATCAGGATTTGTTTCAGAGACCTTGAATTCCTCTCTCCGATCACAGGTAGTTTAGGGACAGCCTGTCTCATCTTGTCACTGTCTCGAACCATGACGTCATGTTGTTCGTGTAGCCACGCTCGTAGAGGTGGATTGGCGGGGTTATGCGTAATGACGAAGGAGACTCTTTCTTCTTGTCCCGGTACCGCAAACTTTCTGAACGAGGGATGTTCTCAGCTTTCCTCTTAGCCTCCGAAATTGCGTTCTGTTTGTAACCCCTGAGTTTCAACTGTTAGCATAGTTCATCACAGCGGATGGAGAAAGCCGCAGGTGTCGAACAAAGTCTTCGTAGTCTGACGAACAGGCTGTATGGGATGTTTTTCACAGTGTGTATTGGGTGAGATGATGAACTGTGCAAGTAGGCATGTGCGTCCGTTGGCTTGCTGTACATATCAGTCTGGAAATAGCCTTCCTTCAGGGTAATATTAATGTCCAGAAACGATACCGTTTGGTGTGATGAGTTGGCAGTCAATTTGAAGGTTGGATGAAAGCTGTTCAAGTGGTCAATGAAGACATCCAGATCTTTGTAAGAACCCATCCACAGCATGAAAATGTCATCAATGAATCTCTTCCAGAACTCATCATCATCATCATCATCTTCAGTAATCATTATCAATCATCATCACCAATCGCCATCGTCGTCCTCAATCGTCGTTCTCAATCGTCATCATCAATATCGTCATCATCAATCGTCACCATCAATATCGTCATCATCAATCGTCACCATCAATATCGTCATCATCAATCGTCACCATCATCACCATTATCATCAGCATCGTCGTCATCGTCGCCATAATCATCGTCGCCATAGTCATCGTCACCAGTCATCGGTGTCACAGTCATCGTCGTCATCGTTTTTAGCGAATTTAGCTTGTGTAGCCTGCCAGTTTTGGCTGTTTTTCTCACATCCCTTCCTTCAGAGGACTCCACTAGTGTCACCCGTCTCTGGTAGCTTTTCCGAATGTTTTATTCCTTATCAATGCAGAGCATTTTTCCATGAAGAAAGTAATCTTGCTTCAGGACACCAGGATAACGAATTCGAAGGCATACAAAGTCTTCACTGTCACTGTAGTTCTGACACTTTTGATGTTCTCTTTGCATTCCATGCATAGTCCCTTTTTACGATACATGTTCTGTTTTGGGATTCTAATGTAAACATTTGTAGAAAACAGCCCTTACTCTTTACGGAAAGCTTTTTTAAAACTCAGCACTCTTGGGATCATGCAAGCAGGCTATAGATGATCACAGCAATGTAATTTTTCAGTTTTCTATGTAAAGTTTTGCGGGTACACTCAATCTTTCATCTGGGTGGAAAGAGGCAATCTGAACCAATTTGAACCTTTGCAGCTTTGGGATTTGAGCAGTTTTGAATACGATTCCCTTCAGTCGGAAGCAACCAAAAATCGTGTGCTCTCTTTGTGCTGCCCCTGAGCCCCTTCTTACACAGCTGAAACTGTCAAGTACTTTATGGACGATATTCGCAGGTGGAACTCATACTGTTTCAATGAGCCCACATAAAGGATTTAAAAGAAAGGTTCTCGATATCTGCCCAAGGCTTACTCAGCAGGAACTGTTCCAGGGTCTTGGTGCAGCTGATTGAGGCCTGTCGCGTTTTCTCGTGGCACTTAAATGTCATTCCTGAAGAAAGCCCTTGATGCATGGAATCGATCCATTTAACTCGTGTAACACACGTGCGGGGCCGTTCGATGCGCTCTTCCTCAACTGGAACCCCTGACTGTTGGGCGTTTGGGGCCTGCTCCAGTAGCTCTGCCAGGGGTGGTCTCAAGCAACCGAAAAGACATGACGGGCTCATATTATTGTATTGCTTCAGAAAGCTATAGTAACCCGTTTGAAGACACGGTCATAAGTATCTGTCAATCAGCATCAGCAGTTCTCAACACATATTGTTGCACACTGCCAACACAAAAAATTCAAGATTATTACTGTCTCCCCAATGCTGAATTAGCTAGAATTATTTTCGATTTTGTCGGCAATATTTGTCCACAAGTAAGTTCTAGCTTCCGGGCCCCTGTGTAACAAGATTGGAAAAGAGGTCCTCGCCGTTTCTTCAACGCCCATTCAGTCGGCCTTACTTAGTCTTTCATGAATGGTTATGTCAGTGAAGCACGTTTTGTGTTAGTGCATCGTGTAGGAAATTAGATGACTAAGTTCTGTGCCTTCAACGACCTTGTGATAGGAGGCACTGTATTTCCCCACAAGACCATCCACAAGACCACGTGGATTTCCCCTGACGGCAAGATCGAGAATCAAATAGACTACATTACCATCGTCAGAAAGTGGAGACGGAGCCTGCAAGATGTCAGGGTGAAGCGCGGAGCGGACGCAGCATCG
>JAWQFJ010004538.1:10000-33005 GCA_034096865.1 Theodoxus fluviatilis | reverse complement strand
GATCGATCGATGAAGGAAATATAGAATTTACGATATAATAAACAGAAAAAAGTAGATTTACCTGAACAGCGAGATTAACAGTTACTGGTAGTTATTCTTGACGACAGAAAAGAGAAAAGATCACCTGCAATACAGATGTGTGACGTCACCCTAACCCGAGGTGCGGAGATCGCTCTGCAAACATCCGGTCGACGTCGACTTCGTCCTGCGGAGAAAGCGTGCGATGGAAGGGACAAGTCGTCTCTACGCACGAGTTTCAGCACCTACGTCGGTGAAAGCTCGACCACGCGTATACAGGGCCGGATCTAGGGGGGGTGCTGGGGGTGCTCGAGCACCCCCCCCCCCAAAAAAAAAAAAAAAAAAAAAAAAACCTCGTGCAGCGGGAGTTGGGGAAGGAGGAGGGGGGGGGGTGGTTGCTCAAATTTGTTGATCTACTTCCCACCTCATCGGATATCGGCACACTTTGCTTGGTAGCAGAGACAGTATAGTTAGTAAAAAGCTTGGGAAGGAGGGGGGGGGGGCTAAAAGATGCTGGGCCCAGATGCTGTACTACTCTCCACTTGGTATAAGCACACTCTACTTGGCAGCCAAGGTAGCTGGGGGGGGAGGGGGGGGGGGTGCTGCTATAATTAAGATGCCTTCCTTTTGCTACTCGCACAGACAAATCAAACCCGGGCAAAGACAGGAAGAATCTGTGACCCAACAAAAACTCATGTAAATGACCGCACTTCAAGATTGCACACAATTGCACCATTTTTCTCAAAAATTTTCCGGGGGGGCATGCCCCGGACCCCCCTAGAGGGGCGTGCCTGCTTCGCAGGCACGCACTCGTGGCTTCGCCACTTCGATGAGAAGACCCTAAAACAATTTTAAGCACCCCCCCTCAAAAAACTTTGATCCGGCCCTGGTATAGCACAGCTAGAGCTGCTTCCCAGAATGCAAGCAAAGTCGATCTCAAGCGCAGACTGGGTTTGATTTTCATCGCAATCGCTGTAGACGGAGCGAGGAGTTCGGCTTCGCAAAATCACAACAAGGGGCAGAGAACTTTGGTAGGAACCGCCTTCGCCCATGCAGTGGCCATTATCCGCCATTACTGGGCAATGCCACCCTGTGCGCGAGTACAAGACAGGCGCATAGCCACGACCGAAGGCACGCAGGTTCTGCTAAGAGTTCGTTCACGCGACCTGGGAAGGGAGGGGAAATCCGCCTGTAGAGCTAGTGTCGGTGGGCTAACCCCTGGCAATGGCAGGCACCCGAGTCACACCGACTCTCGCCATTAGGCACCTCGAGGCTGTCTGCCAGTCTGGTGGTGCCATGCTCGGCCCGCATGGCACCGGCGAGCGCTCGGCCGAGTAATCATGCTTACACGGTAACGGTTACAATACAGAGACAAAGCATGGTGCACTTACCTTAATCCAGTGGTTGTGGATGCGCTCCTGCCCGCCTCGATCTCTCTCTGCTCGCCCAACTGTCTCTCTCGCCTTTGCTCTCTCTCTCTCTCTCCCCTCTGGCCTCTCGTGCCCTCTCAAGCCTCTGGTCGCCGGATAGAAGAAAGACTGACCGCTTGACCCATACTTAAATACCCCGGCAGTGAACGATACCACGTGACCTCGCGGCCTCAGGGAGATCACTCCGGACTCCCTACCACACTCTCCCCCGTCAAAAATAAATCCCCCCACTGGGAAGAGTGCAACCCGGCCGCTCCGTCATCCCGTTCCGCTGCCCTTCCTAGACCCAGATGTGCCCCACGCCCCGAGAACAAGAGAGTGTAAAAATGACAATGTGCAAAAACCAAAAGAACAAAATTAACCCAGTATATAGAAAACAACAGGATAAGGTCGACACATCTTCTAGGGAACAAGGCAAGCAGGTATACCCATCTACCTCCCTAGAGTAAACAGCCGCGTACAATTGGAAATGCAAGAAAAGGTTTTCCCGACCCTCGATTTTGGGCAAGGTGAGGTCCCGTCTCCACGGGAGACTAAGCAGGGTCCCACTGCTCTTCGCCTTGCATCTACCTATCCTGCTCGCCTGAGAATCTGGGGGCACGCTGGCCTTCTGGACCTTGGAAAGCCGGCGTGCACCCTCCGGGGTCTGCTGCAGCACCCAGGTCTTTTCGCACCTTAAGACTTGCTGCAACCCGCAGACCCGAGTTTCCCCTGCCTCCCCTGGATGGGGTTGTCCGACTCCAGAAGGAGTTTGTCTCCGGGCATAGCCAAAAGAGCGGCTCCACGCCCCTCACTGACATTCTCCAACGCGGACATCCCCATACAGCAGGAGGCATTAGCAGCGCACTTTAGGGGAGGCGACAGCAGGGTATTTCTTCCGTGACCCTGCCCCCTCCTTAGGAGGCTGCCTAGGCAGTGTCGAACGCGACCCTGTCACCCCCTTGGGAGACTGCCTGGGCCGCGTCGGGAGTGCTGCCATCGCCGCATATGACGGTTTCAACTCCTTGCCGGGAGCGTGTTCCTCCCTCTTATGAATCCGTGCCTCGACACGGGATGGCGAACTCGCACCCTCTGCCTGGGCCATCCCCATCAGGGCCCCATCCCTGGGGTCCTCGTTCACCTTTGGTTGTAAGGGAACCGATAGCTGTCCCGGGGTACCCGGAGTCCCAGAGGACTCCTCCCCTTCAGCCGAGGACTTAGCGGGATTCAGAAAGGCTGGCTGGCCCGCCGAGGTACCCAGAATCCTCTCGGGTTCCTCCTTCCCAGCCGGCGACTCCAAGGGCTCCTCCTGACTCCCTTGGGGGGTTTCTTCCCCCCTGCCTTGGTGCCTGGAGCCTCAGGAGTCTCATGCCCGTCGCCCCGAGTCGTTGGTTCCCGCAGACGGTTGGGGCTATCCGCGACCGCGATCTCCATGGGGGTTTCCTCCCTCCCGGAGCTTGCAGCTCCTGATGATGCGGTCGCTGAGGAGGCCTCCGCCTTCCTCGCCAAACGCCTCTCGTGACGCTGTGCGGTCCTGGCCTCTCGATGTTGCCGCCTCTCATCCTGGGAGAGCTTCCGCCATCGATGGTGAGGCACGTTGCCCGCGAAACTCCCTTCCCCCTGGGCAATCGGGGTTCTGGGTGCCTTCTTGTTCTTCTTAGCCGTCTTCTTCCGAGGTTCCTGGCGGGGGTGCTTGCGCGAGCCACCCTCGCCATTCCTTGAAAAGGGCCCGTACTCAGGGGAGCGTGACGCGGGGGCAGAGTCGTACTCTTGCCGCCTCCGTGACCAGCGGCGCCTTGGCCAGTGGACCCGCGATTCCGGTGGCTCCCGGAACCGCTCCACTGCCCTGACCCCTCCAGAGGTTCTGCCCGTCCCCTCCGCCTGGGGGTTGTAGCCCCGGGACGCCCGGTGGTCCCGCGATCCCGGTGGTTTCCGGAACCGCTCCCCCGGCCTGGTCCTCCCAGAGGTTCTGCCCGTTCCCACCGCCTGGGGGTTGTAGCTCCGGAACGCCCGCTGGTCCCGCGATTCCGGTGGCTTCCTGGACCGTTCCACCGACCCGGTCCCCCCAGAGGCTCTGCCCGTTCCCCCCGCCTGGGGGTTGTAGCTCGGGAACGCCTGCTGGTCCCGCGATTCCGGTGGCCTCCGGGACCGTTCCACCGACCCGGTCCCCCCAGAGGCCCTGCCCGTTCCCCCCACCTGGGGGTTGTAGCTCCGGAATGCCTGCTGGTTAGTGTAACCAGCCATCCGCAGCATCACCCCCATTACCTCCCAGTGCAGGAGGAGCGCCCGCGCATTCAGGGGGTCCAGAGATAGATGCTCTGGACAAGCATACCCCCAGTATGCGCTCATCCTCCTGCATTGGTGGACGTCCGCCTCGGATACTTCCAGACCCTCCGGCAGCGAGTCCCTCATCACCTCCTCGAGTCCGCCCAAGCTCCTCCCTGGGACCCCGAGGTACCGGCTGAGGCGAACTAGGGCTCGATCCAGGTGGCGACAGGGCCATTCATAGAACCCCGGTGGAAGGTGTTCCCGGAGGTAATGGTCCTTTAGGTCCTCCACCTGCTGCCCCTGGCAGCCACCCAGATCACACCACCCCTGCCGTGGGTGCGTGGTCCTTCCTGGTTCCTCTTCCGCCATCTGAAAGTACCAATTCGTGGGAGGTGGTTAGCATTGACCCCCCATTCGCCGACAACCAGGGCAGATGAAATAATCCCGCCGCTTTGCCTCCGCCACTGAAATATTCATGCACTTCACATGAAACCATTCGTAGCAGGCATCGCAGGCTATCATCAGCTGACCGTCGTCGGGTTTCCGGCACTGACAGTAAACGGGTACCTCTGCTTCGTCTGAAAAGAAGCCGTCGGCAACAAGGCCCCCCACGCCATTACCCCTCCCTGTGGTCTCAGGGGCTGGTGGTGGCAGGTGAAGCACCCGATTCCTCTTCCTCCGGACCCAGAGTGGCAATGGCTCCTCCCGGCACATCCTGAGCCTGTCTTGGTGCACCGTCCACTCCTTCCGGGCCGACGCCACCCTGTAAAGGACAGAAGAGAGCACATCCACGACAACGAACGGCCCCTTCCAGAGGGGGGCCAGCTTCTTGCACTGGCCCACTTTCCTGGCGGAATTCGCGAGTAGGACCACATCCCCCGTCCCAAAACGATTAGGACTGGCATGGATGTCATAGTCCCTTTTTTGTCGTTCCTGGTGGCTCTGCAGCCTCTTCCTCACAATGGCGTGCACACGATGCAAGTTGTCTTGCATCTCCTGCACATACGTGTCCAATCCCTTTGACACGTACGCATCTCCCACCATCAAGTGGTATGGGTGGCGAACTTCCCTTCCCAACATGAGGAAGTTGGGTGTGAATCCCGTGGTCCGGTTTTCCGTTGAGCGCAACGCTCCCATCAGTAGGGGCAGGCGTTCATCCCACCGGTCCTGTTCACCCCTGGATGAGCATCTCAGCATTTGCAAGATGGTGCTATTCATCCGTTCGACCTGCCCATTAGCACTAGGGTGATACGGAGTTGTCCTCTTCTTGGTGACCTCCAGCAACTCGCACAAATGGGTGAACAGCTGGCTGGTGAAGTTGGTCCCTTGGTCGGTACAGATTTCTAAGGGGCACCCCCATCTGCTGAACAGATACTCCACTGTCGCCTTAGCCACTGTCTCCGCCAGTTGATTCGGCAAGGGAGCGGCCTCCACCCATTTGGTGAACTGGTCAACCATCAAGAGGATATATCTATTGCCGGATGGTGTCACCGGCAATGGCCCCAGGATGTCTAGATGGCATTTTTCCATCGGTGCGCCTGCAGTAAAAGCCTGTAGAGGGGCTTTCCCACGGTGTGTGCACCGTTTGTTCCTACTGCAAGGCACGCAGGTCTTAATGTGAACATCCACATTCGATGACATAGTAGGCCAGTAGAACGTCTTCCGCAGCCTACTCAGCGTGGAGTCACGCCCCCGATGCCCAGCCAGCATGCTCTCATGCGCAAAGCGCAGAACCGACTTAATCAGGTGCTGCGGCACCAACCACAGCTCCCTGTCTCCCCCGTCCGCTGTCCAGCGGTACCAGAGACTACCATCCCTCTCCACAATGAACCTTCTGTTTGTCCACAGTCGCTTCAAAGTTGGGGATTGAGCTGCTATGTCTTCCACGGTAGGCTGCTTGTTGGTTCGGAGCCATTGAGCAATCAGCTTCAGATCAGGATCTTTTCCCTGCTCATTGGCCCTGTCCTGGATGTTGAGTTGGTGCATCCAATTGGCTTCCGCTCCTGCCACGTTCCTCACACTAGGGATCACCGGAGCGACCGAGGCCAAGGGTAGCACGTCATCCACATCCTCTTCGAACCGCTCCCATTGAACGTGTGCCCGTTGGCAATAGGCACAACCACCACAAGGGAGGGAGGAAAGGTCTGCCCCAGCCATGTAGCAATTGCACTCACCCAGAACGTCAGGCATTCTTGACAGTGCGTCAGCATTGGCATGGGCCTTACCTTTCCGGTGCACCACCTTCATGTCATACTGTGCCAGCTCCTCCAGCCACCTGGCTAGTTGACCTTCCGGGTTTTTAAACCTCATCAACCAAGCCAGGCTACTGTGGTCCGTCCGCACACAGAAGGCTCTCCCCAGCAAATAGTGCCGGTACTGCCTGGTGAACGCCACTAGAGCCAAGAGCTCTTTCCGTGTCGTGCAGTACCTCCGCTGGGCTGGGGTCAAGGTTCGACTTGCAAAGGAAATGGGCCTTTCCACATCATCCTGGATTTGATACAGGCATCCCCCAACCGCTATGTTGGAAGCGTCTGTATCCAGAATGAACAGTGCCCCCTGCTGTGGCAGTGCCAGAACCCGTGCTGAATACACAGCTTCCTTCAGCAGCAAGAAGGTTTGACTGTGCTCCTCAGTCCACCGAAAAGGCGCTTTGCCAGTAAGCTGGTACAGGGGCACTGCTATCTCTGCAAGTCGGGGTATGTGTTCCCTGTGATAGTTCACAAACCCCAGGAAGCTCTCTACCTCTCTAGTGCTCCTCGGAGGCTGCCAGCTCTGGATGGTTTCCTTGCTGCTTGGGTCAATGTCCACCGAGCTCCCTGTGACCACCTTACCCAGGAACTTGGCCTTAGTGCAGCATAGGTGGCATTTAGACGGTTTGAGCTTCAACTTGTAGCCGCGGAAACGATCCAGGACCTCCCTCAGATTCGACATATGCTCTTGGAAATCTCTCCCCAAGACCAGCACATCGTCGATGAAGGCTAGGGCCTTTTTCCATGTCAGTCCTCTCAGTACCAAATTAATGGCCCTCTGAAAGGTACTGGGTGCATTGCACAGGCCGAAGCTCATACGCTTGTACTCAAAAAGTCCAGAGCGGGTGATAAAGGCGGTCTTTTCCCGATCCTTAGGACGGATCTCGATCTGCCAGTATCCTGAAGCCATATCAAGGGTGCTCATGAATTGGCTCCCCGCTAGCGTGTCCAGACAGTCGGAAATAAGAGGCAGTGGGAAAGCGTCCTTCTTGGTGACCGCGTTTAGCCTCCTGTAGTCTAAACACCACCGGACTCCACCGTCTTTTTTCCGAACTAGTACTGGGGACGCTGCCCAGGGGGAGCTTGAAGGCTGAATCACACCCGCCTCCAGCATGGACAACAGGTGCTTCTCCTCCTCGCCCTCAAAGCCCTGAGGAGTCCTCCTCAACCGGTCTCTGATAGGAGGTACGTCTTCAGTGTCAATCTCATGCTGGATGGCTTCGAAACACCCCAGATCTAGCTCATGCGCGGCGAAGACATCTGCATACTCCTGCAATAAAAGAGCCAACTCCCCCTTCTGCTCTGGGGCTAGCTCTTTCCCTGATCTTTCATAAAGGTCCTGCAGATGCACCGGGACATTAGGCGCCTCCCGTAACTGCCGGACCTTCCCCACTACCGCCCCGTCCAGTGCCCTGACCGATTCCGCCAACCCTATCAACACCCCAGCCTCAAGGACCTGACTCACTTCTGTGTCATTAATGACACATACTGCCGGGCTCCTTCCCGAGACTGTGGCATGGACAGATGCTGGCACTAGACATGAGGTAGCATTCTGTAGAGGTGTCATTAGCCATGAGCCCTCCACCGGAACGGACAGCCTCACCGCACAAAAGGAACTAGATGCTGCAGGAATCTTCACCCGTGTCGCCAGTGACACTACGCTGAGAGCGTTTCCCCTCTCATCCTGCACCATCTCAACGGGTATCACCTCCCCCCCCATTTTGACCGTAAGGGATTCCAAATCTATAGTAGCCTTGCCCTCTTCCAGGACATCCAGCCCGAGGAGCATATCCTCTGAAATATCGGCTACATAGATTTGCCGGAGGTATTCCTGCGTGCCCAAGGAAATGCGAGCTTCCCGCATCAATTCGGCAGACACTAATTTGCCCGCAACTCCCTGCAAGAATACCCGCTTCCTCTGGACGCTACCCGGCACTTCCTCGGCCCATCTGGAGCTAAGCACAGACACCTGGGCCGCGGTATCCAGTACAGCCAGCAGGGGCATCCCGTTCACACATGCCCGCACCACTAGGTTTTTCCCGGCCGTGTTCCTGATGAGCTTGGGCGACTCCGCGAGTGAACGATCGGGAGGGGGTCCATGCCCGCGGCTCACACCCCCCCCTTGGAGTTTAAATCCGCCCGAACATGCCTACCTAGAGGTGAAGGTGTCCGCGAACGTGACAACTGGGGGCAATCTTTCTTGTAGTGCCCCCACTGACGACAGAGGTAGCATTGGGTGTTGGCTGCGGTCCTCATGGGTGATGGAGAGGTAGCTCGCGTGCTATTGGGTCCCGCCCGCAATGGTGACATTGAGGCCGCCCCGCGGCTACCTTCCGACGGTCGCTGCCCAGGGTGGTATGTCATCGCCGCCGCGATCTTTTCCAAGAGGGTCTTCATTTCCTCCAATGCTACTGTCAATTTTTGGTCTCCTTCCGTGGTCATCTGCCGCCCCGGAGAGCATACTTGCCCGTCCCCGCTGGGCATTGGCGTCGTTGTCGTCGACTGCTCTCTCAGTTGGTAGGCCTTATTAACCTGCCTGACCCGAGCCCTGTCTTCCTCACCGCCACTCACCTCATCAGAGAAGCTGACGTGACGGAGTCTCGGACGTGCTCTCAGGCTCTGCCTACTCTCCTGGAAGGCTACCAGCTCGGCCATCAACTGACTCAAGTCGTTGAGTCTCAGTGAGTGACCGTGCATGGCCAGCTCATGGTCCTTCAACCCGTTCAGGAAGTTCCGGGCTGTCTCCCTGGCGACATACCAGGACGACACCTCTCCTGAGCGGAAGGAATCATTAGCCAGCGCCCGCACCCGGTCACAGTACTGAAGCAGGGTTTCGTTGTCGCGCTGGACAACGGTGTACAGGCGCGCCCTCTGGGTCTCCGCAGTCACCACCCGACCGAAGCGCTGCCCCATGACCTTTACAACTTCCCCCAGGTCAGTACGCTGGTTCCTTGGTATGTGGCTGTAGCACCGGAGGGCGTCCCCCTTCAGGTAGAGCACCAGGTGATCTGCCGCCTCCTCGTCCGACCACCCTTGTAAGAACATCATCTGCTCGAATTGCAGATGGAATTCCTCCCACGGCTCCTCCCCAGCATATGCCCGGAGCCTTGGCAGATCCACCCGTCCCCTTGCCTCCCTCCTGGTGGCCCTAGACCACCTGGGAGTCTCCTGGGGAAAACGAGCGGCACCTGTCCGTTCGTCCACCCGACCTGGAGCCTCGCATGGTCCCTGGCACGGGATGGATTCAGACCATGGGGGAGGCATCTGTTCCCGCCCCTCGTCACCCCCCGTCCCCAGTGAACACCCGGAATTCCTTCCCACTGGGGACAGTGAACCGGGCGCCGGGTGCCTGTGAGGCTCCCTCGCTGGGCCGGGTCTATCACCCAGTGCCGCTAGGGTGGATTCCAACACCTGGCGGAACATTACCCATCTCCTGGGCCACCCTCTCCGCCTGCACGTTATGGCGGCTCTTCCACTCGGAGAGCTGGTGGTCCCAACGGTGAGTGGCCTCGGCCATTTCCGCCCGGGTCTGTGAGACTTGGTCACAGCACCACCGAATGTCCGAGGTCAAACCGGCCCTGATGCCTCCAGCACTGCGTGGGCTAATGGGGGATTCCGAGGCCCCTGAGAGTACTCCTGTTTGACCAGGAGTATCCAAGTCCAGCCCCTCCTCCAAAAAGCCCCGTCCCAGAGTGCCTGCGCCCGATAAAGGGACGCCCGCACCAGGCAACTCTCCAAGTGCCCTAGGGTCTGACCCGGAGGCGATCCGATATCCGACCCCCCGAGGAGTCTCCAGATATCCGTCTCCGGACCAAGATTCCACCGACGTGGGTTCCCCATGTGTCAGGGGAGTAGTTATAATGGGCTCCCCATCCGCCGTCCGCGTCCCGCTACGGCGCTCAATGAGCTCGCCGGACCTCGTTACCAGCAGAGGGGACTCGTCCGCCACGAGGCACTTCCCGTGCCACTTACGGACATACCAGCCCACGCTCTCCTTAATCTGCCGGCTCACCGCCAAGGACCGGAAAAAGGTGTCCACCGACAAATCTGGCCTCCCCAAAAATGCGGCTAGGATGTCCGTTACCCTGGTCGACGTGTTGAGGTCGGCCATGATGTCCGCTCTGGTTAGCTGCCGCCTGGCTTCAGCCCGTCCTCCCGAGTGAGCCATCACTTCGGCTGCGTGAGCGTGCTAGGGGAGCGAGTATGGGTACACCCACCAACTGGGTTGGTTGACTTCTCCCAGACCTCCCTGCAAGCCTCGTGCCCCGCCAAGGAGAAAGCCACACCTCACTACTTTCCCTAGCAAGAGAAAGATAGCAGTGTTTGCCACACCCACACAAAAAGCATAGCAAATAACTACAGAACAACCCAAAAATATCATTACCGCACTGATATCTATGAGACCATTAAATACTAACCCCCACCCAGTTAAATACACATACCACATATTAAAAGCGCTCAGAAGCTAGGTACTCAGGGGAATATTAGTCTACAATAGAAGCCAACTAAACCACTGGGTCAGTAACGCAAGCCGCGTAAAACCACATCAGGTAATTATCTCAAAACAGGGAAAATACACAGCAAGTAAAGTACCGCAAAACATTAAGCAACAAAAACAACGCAATCAAGCCCTTGCAGGGGGGATTAACTGCACACGCACACCTATTCCTATCGCGCGAGGAACTGTCCGCAATTAGCCGGGCTCGCAGTTAAGGAGCCCAGGCCTGCGTGAGGCGTGCGTGAACTGGCTATCTGCGAAACAAGTCCATACCTCCCCCCCCATCAAACGATGGAAAGAAATGGACTACACGAAAGGCTCATGCGTAAAGCGGTACGCTCCCACAAGGCGTCCCTCGTGAACGGAGCGCCCGGCAGTGCACATGAGTTCGAAAAATGCAAAAATAAATTAGCTCTTTGTTTCCTTCAAAAGCGCAACTGGGTGTAGCGAGTCGTGGAGGGTGACCGGCACATGACAGTGTCTGAACCACACCTCCCTTCCGCCACAAGGGCACGAGTCGCTACAACCGTTGCTAATTTATAAAAGACAGGGATGATAGACATAGGATATGGTCGCCTAGTCGTCATTGAACGAGCTGAGTGCGCGCACTCCCTAGGCAGGCCACGTGAAGGAAGTCAAGAGAAAATAAAATCTTCTCAGAACTGGAGCAAGGCTTGCTCAAAATAAAGACAGCAAGGCGAAAAAACTACTGAAATAGCATGTTACGAATAGAAAAAACAAAACAATCAAAGGCCGATCAACAGCTAGTGTGTGCCCTCGCTGAGATAGTGCACAAAGCTGGCTTTGGGTGAAAAAATCAAAGAATATAAACTCGCACTGCATGTTTGTTTCATACAGAAAAAACTAAACAATGAAAAACCGGCACTTACCAGTGTGCACCCTGCGCAAAGTGCACAAAGCTGGTCTTGTGCAACCAAAAGAACAGCAAAGCAGTGCAAGTTTCTACACAAAAAACAAGACAATGAAAAACCAATCAACCCCAGTGGGCACCCTCTGCGCTGGCACACAGCACTAGCAGTGGGCGGAGAAAATAAATCATAGGAAATAGAAATGCGAAAGCACAGCAATACACAGGACTGCAGTGAATTCACATAGAAATGAGGAGAAGTGAATATGGGCGAATGAGAGGCAGAAGCACCATTATCTACCTCTCGTGAGAGGCAGAAACACTATTGTCTGCATCTCATAAGGAGCAAAGACGCTATTGCCCCTATTTCCTCCTCCCTAGTGCAGGAGTGACCATGTGGGCTGAGCGAGAGCATTCTCCCTCACTCATGACAGCCTCACAAAATGTTCCTTGCATAGACCGTGCACACCCAATCCATACTTCGAGGCACACCTGTCACTCACGATGAACCGAGTTCTCAGCACCCTCTGTCACGCTAGCACTTCTTCAAAAAATATTCCTTGCATACACCGTGCGCCCACAATGCATACTTCGAGGCACACCTGTCACTCATGGTGAAACGAGTTCTCAACACCCTCTGTCATGCTAGCACTTTTTTCATATGCGGCGCGGACAGACCCCGGACGCCCCATTCATGCCTGGCATGGATAGCCCCGTGTAGCCAAGACATACATATACGGCATGGACGACTCCGCGATGCCTCTTTCACTCAATCACTGCTAGCATTCCTTCCTCACACAGCGTGGACAGACCCCGGACGCCTCATTCATGCATGGCATGGACAGCCCCGTGTAGCCGAGACATTCACACGTGGCCTGGTTGAAACTCCGAGATGCCTCTTACACTCAGCGGTAGGATAACCTCGTTTCACCCACTCTCACTGCACCCTCTGTCACGCTAGCACTTCTTCCACACGTGGCGTGGACAGACCCCGGACGCCCCATTCATGCCTGGCATGGATAGCCCCGTGTAGCCAAGACATACATAATACGGCATGGACGACTCCGCGATGCCTCTTTCACTCAGTCACTGCTAGCATTCCTTACACACGCAGCGTGGACAGACCCCGGACGCCCCATTCAAGCATGGCATGGACAGCCCCATGTAGCCGAGACATTCACACGTGGCCTGGTCGAAACTCCGAGATGCCTCTTCCACTCAGTGGTGCAAGCTCCGAGTGTCTCTCTCATCCCACGCGTTTTCTTTCAATGCAATGCATTTTTTCTCACACAGGACAATCTCTCCCACACCGGGCATTTTCTCCTGCAAAGCATTTCCTCTACAAAGAAAGCATTTATGCAAACAAGGCATGCTTCTGTCAACCCAAGCTTTTCTTTGCATGCGAAGCATTTACCTTTCAAAGAAGGCATTTTCTCAAACACAGCATGTTTCTATCAAACCAAATATTTTCTCCACAAAGAAAGCATTTTCTCAAACAAAGCATGTTACTATCAAACAAAACCTTCCTTGCAGATAAAGCATTTGCCTTTCAAAGAGAGCATTTTCTCAAACAAAGCATGTTTCTATCAAACCAAATATTTTCTCCACAAAGAAAGCATTTTCTCAAACAAAGCATGTTACTATCAAACAAAACCTTCCTTGCAGATAAAGCATTTGCCTTTCAAAGAGAGCATTTTCTCAAACAAAGCATGTTTCTATCAAACCAAATATTTTCTCCACAAAGAAAGCATTTTCTCAAACAAAGCATGTTACTATCAAACAAAACCTTCCTTGCAGATAAAGCATTTGCCTTTCAAAGAGAGCATTTTCTCAAACAAAGCCTTTCTTGCCAAGCATTTGCACAGAGACAAAGATGCTCTCACACCACACCAGACCCCTGTGTGAACCCCTTGTGCCTCCCCCCTCCCTGGATCTGTTAATTTGCATAATGGTGCCATCAGTGAAGCACTCTCTGCTGCTACCTCTAAATGGGGCACTGAGGCCTGCCTGTCTGGGATTTGTTAATTTGCATAATGGTGGCAGCAGTGAGGCACTCTCTGCAGGGACCTGCCTGTCTGGGGCACCGCGACCTAGCCCTGTATGGCACCACCACTGGCCAGGCAGTGCAGAGAGGTCATTTTGGACAATGTACTATCACACTCAACCAAAGCCTTTCTTGCAAACACTCTCACAGAGACAAAGTTTCTCTCACACAAAGCAGTTTTCATTTCAACCAAAGCCTTTCTTGCAAAGCACTCTCACAGAGACAAAGTTTCTCTCACACAAAGCATTTTTCATTTCAACCAAAGCCTTTCTTGCAAAACACTCTCAATGAGACAAAGTTTCTCTCACACAAAGCATTTGTCTATTCAAAGAAAGCCTTTGGACTGGGGATAGAGCATTTGCTCTCACACACAGGGCTATCCCCATACAAGCAAGTTCTCACACTCAAAACACCTTCTCCTAGATATATAAAAATTTCGTCTATGCCGTGTTCCCCCCTCTCTGTCCCACGCATGGCCCACGAACTCAAAGCTAGCGACGACGCCAGTTTGGTAGGGACCGCCTTCGCCCATGTAGTGGCCATTAACCGCCATCACTGGCCAATGCCACCCTGTACGCGAGTACAAGACAGGCGCACAGCCATGACCGAAGGCACGCAGGTTCTGCTAAGAGTTCGTTCACGCGACCTGGGAAGGGAGGGGAAATCCGCCTATAGAGCTAGTGACGGTGGGCTAACTCTGGCTGGCACCCGAGTCATCCCGACTCCTGCCATTAGGCACCACGAGGCTGTCTGCTATTCTGGTGGTGCCATGCTCGGCCCGCATGGCACCGGCGAGCGCTCGGTCGAGTAATCATGCTTACACGGTAACGGTTACAATACAGAGACAGAAAGCATGGTGCACTTACCTTGCTTAATCCAGTGGCTGTGGATGCGCTGCCTGCCCGCCTCGATCTCTCTGCTCGCCCAACTCTTGCACTCTGTTAGCTCTGCTCTACTTCTCGCTCTCAGCTCTGCCCTCTTGTGCCCCCTCTCGCCTCTGGTCGCCGGATAAGAGAGAGACTGACCGCTTGACCCACACTTAAATATCCCGGCAGTGAACGATACCACGTGACCTCGCGGCCTCAAGGAGATCACTCCGGACTCCCTACCACAGAACTCTTGAGGTACTGCTGGCAGAGATACGTACGCTTGTTATGTTGGTGAGGTTCTACATATTGAAGTTGTTGGTTCATTCCGCCATGTGTTTTCTTCTCCAGTTGTTCGTGGCGAAAAGAAAATACGTATTCTATCTAAATGGTATTCTGAAAAGGCGTCGTAAATTAGGAAAATATATGATTTAAAATCTCTTCAACAATACCATCGTCACGTTTAATCACCCCAGGCTCTGCAAGTGTGCAGAGGATCGTATTTGTGGAGGTGATGGTGGTAGCAATGATGCCGGTGGTGGTGTTAGTGGTGGTAATTGTAGTCATTCTGTGGTGGTGGTAAACTTTTGTGGTAATTCTGGTGGCAATGATTGTCACGACTAGGACAAACACTTTTAACTCATTTGATTTGTTTTATTAAAATTAGGTTTCCCCTGTGAGTTCGGGATAATAATTGTTCCACTATGTCTCCCTATGCGATTCGTAAGAGGCGAATAACTTGGGTCATCATGATGACTACCTGTTCTAAACTTTCACCTTAGAAAAGAAAGTGCCTCTTAGGGTCATCATTACTTTATTTTTGCGTTTCTCAATTTGTATTGATGTTTGTGCTTATTGGACTTACACAGTTTGATAGGCCGTAAACTCCATCTATTAGAACTATTTTGCAAAGCAAAGCTTTCTGCAGTTCTCCTATTGTTTGCGGTTAGATTTTCTAGAGAAATCTCGGACTCTTACTATTTCGTGCGCGTTGCAGGTGCTGCATAACCCTAGTGATGCATATTCTCTGTTACATGATGATTTCACGTTTCTTTTCCACTCTTTTAATCGTAGGGAATTTAATTTTTGGTCAGTCGCCGTATTTCACTTCGAGAGTTATGTTACTCACTATAGGGCGCGGTGTGGCTATTGGATGGGATTTTCTTCCTGTATGCGACTTGCTATCGCCCGATTCTGTTGGCGACTATGTGTTGCTTGATTCTGTTGGCGACGGTGTGTTGCTTGATTCTGTTGGCGACGGTGTGTTGCTTGATTCTGTTGGCGACGGTGTGTTGCTTGATTCTGTTGGCGACGGTGTGTTGCTTGATTCTGTTGGCGACGGTGTGTTGCTTGATTCTGTTGGCGACGGTGTGTTGCTTGATTCTGTTGGCGACTGTGTGTTGCTTGATTCTGTTGGCGACGGTGTGTTGCTTGATTCTGTTGGCGACGGTGTGTTGCTTTATTATGTTGGCTATTATATAGCCTACAATGCTGATAGACCCTTAGCTAAACTCCATCCATCCGTCCGTCCGTCTGATTCTTTGGCGATTATATAGCCCAGAACGCTGATAGGCCCTTAAACTCCAATCATCCATTCATCAGTCTGATTCTGTTGGCGACGTTGTGTTGCTCGATTCTGTTGGCGTCGGTGTGTATCACCTGTGCTGCTACTGTTACTCCTAATTTTGAGAGGTAAATTTATTATTGCTTGCAGTTTTCTCTTACTGTCGCGGAATTTCATTTCTCTAATCTGAGTGATATCGCTTTTTTCGCGGTTTTATTTTCTCTGCCTCTCATAATTTCGTTTTCTCATTGTTTCTTTAAGGGAAGTTTAGTTTGTTTTCTTGTCGTATTTCAGATCTGTGGGTCTACATCTTCATTTCTGTCTACATCTTCATTTCTGTCTACATCTTTATTTCTGTCTCCATCTTCATTTCTGTCTACATCTTCATTTCTGTCTACATCTTCATTTCTGTCTACATCTTCATTTCTGTCTCCATGTTCATTTCTGTCTCCATCTTCATTTCTGTCTACATCTTCATTTCTGTCTCCATCTTCATTTCTGTCTACATCTTCATTTCTGTCTACATCTTCATTTCTGTCTACATCTTCATTTCTGTCTACATCTTCATTTCTGTCTACATCTTCATTTCTGTCTCCATCTTCATTTCTGTCTCCATCTTCATTTCTGTCTACATCTTCATTTCTGTCTCCATCTTCATTTCTGTCTCCATCTTCATTTCTGTCTACATCTTCATTTCTGTCTACATCTTCATTTCGGTCTACATCTTCATTTCGGTCTACATCTTCATTTCTGTCTACATCTTCATTTCGGTCTACATCTTCATTTCTGTCTCCATCTTCATTTCCGTCTACATCTTCATTTCTGTCTACATCTTCATTTCTGTCTACATCTTCATTTCGGTCTACATCTTCATTTCGGTCTACATCTTCATTTCTGTCTCCATCTTCATTTCCGTCTACATCTTCATTTCTGTCTACATCTTCATATCTGTCTACATCTTCATTTCTGTCTCCATCTTCATTTCTGTCTACATCTTCATTTCTGTCTCCATCTTCATTTCTGTCTACATCTTCATTTCTGTCTACATCTTCATTTCGGTCTACATCTTCATTTCTGTCTACATCTTCATTTCTGTCTACAACTTCATTTCTGTCTACATCTTCATTTCTGTCTACATCTTCATTTCTGTCTACATCTTCATTTCTTTCTACATCTTTATTTCGGTCTACATCTTCATTTCTGTCTACATCTTCATTTCTGTCTACAACTTCATTTCTGTCTACATCTTCATTTCTTTCTACATCTTCCTTTCGGTCTACATCTTCATTTCTGTCTACATCTTCATTTCTGTCTACATCTTCATTTCGGTCTACATCTTCAGTTCTGTATACATCTTCATTTCGGTCTACATCTGATTTGGATGTACATGTGGCCCTACTTCCTGCTTCTGAATCTCATTGTTTCTGCAGCTGCGGTTGACTCTACATTTGTGTCTGCACCTGCATCTCCCCTCTGCCCCTTTGAGAGGCTGACGTGCCTCCTGTTCACGTGCTCAGTGTTTGCGGACAATATACTGTAGTGAACTGGCGGCCGGCACTGGCTTGTTTTGTTTTCGGATGACACTGAGACAGAACTTTCCTCGGGGGTTTTCGTTGTCTTTGTTTGGTGTGACTAATCGTACTTGTGCGTTGATATTTTGAGATATATTTATTTGAGTGATTTATGGGCGTTTATCCTAGGCTTTTGTAATAAATGTATTTATATTCTCTTTTTTGTAAACGTGCCAATCGAGAGCAAGTTTGTTGGTGAAAGGCGTGTATGTGTATCTTTGTATTGATTACATAATTTCGAGTTTCGTCCTGCTGTTTGTGGTGTATGCGTTCAAAAATGTATTTCGTGACTGAGGGAGACATTAGTTTTTTCTCTGTCGGGTTGTCTGAGTAATGGCTGTGTTGATGGCAATATCGTGGCGGTGATTGCAGTGTTGATTGTGGTGATGCTGTTGACGAAAATGATGGTGCTGAATGTGACGGTGATGGTGCTGAATGTGACGGTGATGGTGCTGAATGTGACGGTGATGGTGCTGAATGTGACGGTGATGGTGCTGAATGTGACGGTGATGGTGCTGAATGTGACGGTGATGGTGCTGAATGTGACGGTGATGGTGCTGAATGTGACGGTGATGGTGCTGAATGTGACGATAATGGTGCTGAATGTGACGGTGATGGTGCTGAGTGTGACGGTGATGGTGCTGAATTTGACGGTGATGGTGCTGAATGTGACGGTGATGGTGTTGAATGTGACGGTGATGGTGCTGAATGTGACGGTGATGGAGTTGAATGTGACGGTGATGGTGTTGAATGTGACGGTGATGGTGCTGAATGTGACGGTGATGGTGCTGAATGTGACGGTGATGGTGCTGAATGTGACGGTGATGGTGCTGAATGTGACGGTGATGGTGCTGAATGTGACGGTGATGGTGCTGAATGTGACGGTGATGGTGCTGAATGTGACGGTGATGGTGTTGAATGTGACGGTGATGGTGCTGAATGTGACGGTGATGGTGCTGAATGTGACGGTGATGATGCTGAATGTAACGGTGATGGTGCTGAATGTGACGGTGATGGTGCTGAATGTGACGGTGATGGTGCTGAATGTGACGGTGATGGTGCTGAATGTGACGGTGATGGTGCTGAATGTGACGGTGATGGTGCTGAATGTGACGGTGATGGTGCTGAATGTGACGGTGATGGTGCTGAATGTGACGGTGATGATGCTGAATGTGACGGTGATGATGCTGAATGTGTTGAATATCATGTTGACGATGGTGTGGTGGCGATTGTTGTGTTGATTGCTGTGACAAGGAAAAAAGAGGGTTCTAGTTACGGTTACCCAAACGACCTTTTCTTCCCCTGCCGATCAAGAAAAAAAGAAAAGAAATCGAAAGTAAACCACCAACTACGTGCTTTCTCATCTTCCCAATTAGCACTCGGGGGATACCGACAAGGGAGGTAATTCTACGCGGCATCCCCCAGAGTAGCTCCCCCTTACGCGCGTTGCACTATTGAGAAAACAGACTTCCTTTGCTGTAGAACTTGACCACTGCACGCACTTTTTCCATCTACAATAATAACTGGGACATTCCAAGAGTTGTTCACTTTACTGGACAAACTCCGGGAAATTATTCCTGAGGCAGGAACGGACGCCCGTGTCACTTGTCAGGCGGTTCCATGGCGATGTCGGAAACTTTCGAGTCTGACCGGGCCTCCCCACTCCGAGATTTGAAAGACCTGGGAGTGAAGGCTCTGTACCGCACATCAAAGGCACATCCAATTAATGGCACAATCTATTGAGGAATTTGCTTTATTCATGACATTTCATCGCTTGCACGCACGCACGCACGCACACACACACACACACACGCGCGCGCGCGCGCACACGCATACACACACGCACACATACACACACACACACGTACACACACACACACAACACACACACACACACGCGCCGCACACACACACACACACACACACACACACACACACACGCACACCGACCGGGCTCACACCACACACTCATAATACACACACACGCGCGCGCGCGCACACACACACGCACGCACATGCGCGCACACACACACACACACACACACACACACACACGCACAGGCGCGCACACACAACATTGTTTGCTGTCTCATTGGAGCCTCTTTTACAAAAACGTGTTGGGCGTGTTCACCCACTATATTTGGTTACCATGATATGGTAATTAGGCTTATGGTTCTACAGCAGAGTGGAATCTGCTGACTGTGACGGATTGGAAGTTAACATTTTAAAGGTTAGTGGGTGGGTGGGGGCGGAATTCTTTAACTACCATGTCATGCATTAGCATTTCCAGCTTGTTTTGAAACCAGGGGGTTCTGATGTTCAACATGCTAATAATAATAGTGTTCAACGTATTGTTTGTGTGATATATCATCCATATAAGTAAATGTACCGAGCTCAAACGTCTTTACCAAGAACTGAATGAATCGCGATGTGTTTCTTTTTGTAGATACATAATTTTACCTCTTCACTGCAGTTCATGAAGAATTTCGTAAAACAGCACGTATGCTATTCCAGATTCCCACGACAACATACCTCCACCTCAACTGGGTAGCGTTCTCCCTTCGAACCTAAGCAATATACATGTATCATGGATGAAGGGTACGCCGTAATCCAAAGTTGTCGCTGCTCCCAGCCCCGCACCCCCCACCCCCCTCCCGCATTCATTGTCGCTGCCCGTCCCCCCCTCCTATCAATCGTCGATGCCCCCCATCCCACCCACCCACATACCCCGCTATCAGTTGTCGCTGCCCCACCCCCTCCCCTATCAGTTGTCGGATCAGTTCCAGGTGCTCAGCCAAACCAGTGCCTGATAGATGCCAGGCCGATCTCCAGACTTCGCATGCAGTAATTGCTGTACATTGCAGGGTAAATCAAGTGGAACACCACGGAAGTCCATTAAGCTGTCGGGCATTGCTGCTGCAGGGCTGGTTTTAGACTTGTTCGATTGTGGATCGTTAACGTCTGATAGTTGCATGGATTAAATGAAACGTGGCACACAATGGTTGCTGTTGATCGCAGGATATCTCAGATGGGACACCGAATAAGTCCATTAGGCTTTCAGGAGCCGCTGCTTCGGGACGGCCTCGGGGTATGTGGACCAGTAACGTCTGAGAGATTCACGGATTTCATCGCACACTTTGCACGCAGTGGTCGCTATTGAATGCTCTACATCAAATGATGTGAGATTTCAACACAACATGATTACTGTATATCATTTTGGACATTTTAAGTCAGCCGTATCTCCGTAAAGGTAATTAAAGTTCCCATAGATTGATTTACAGTACGTGACCTATGACCCTTCGTGAGGAAGATATAGGCTGTCAAAGATGATAGGTGCTAAAAACTGAACTTTTCGAAATCAGGCGTTCACGAGTGAGCGGACGTGTCTATAGGACATTCTCACTTCTCAAACGGAAATTAAGCCCGAGTTTCGTCCCTTTACTTCAACTAGTACCGGTAGACAGGTAAAGATGGAAGCTGATGTGATGATCGCTAGATCGTGGCAAAAGGATGACATTAAAGCATGCAAAAAGATTAAAGATTAATTACATTAAAAACTAATCGAAAATAGTCATATTAGACTGTTATAACGTATACTTCTGCACAAAACCCACATAAGATAAGTAAACAAACCTCACCGTACGTACCTAGCAGATGAACGCGATCGAACCATAGCCACTACGCCAGCAGACGATTGAGCTAGTGTGATATAACGTTTCATGTAAAGCTCGAATGAGTAGCAGCAGACCAGGGAAACGAAATTGTCAATTCAAGTCAGAACTAAACAGTTATCTGCTGCTACTCATTCGAGCTTTACATGACACTACTGTTTTCCACCCCACATACATGGTAAAAATAGAAGCTGATGTGATGATCGCTAGATCGTGGCAGAAGGATGACATTAAAGCATGCAAAAAGATTAATTAGATTAAAAACTAATCAAAAATAGTCATATTAGACTATTTTAACGTATACTTTCTGCACAAAACCCACAGAAGATAAGTAGACAAACCTCACCGTACGTACCTAGGTGGCTATAGCAGTAGCAGACGAACACGATCGAACCATAGTCACTACGCCAGCAGACGATCGAGCTAGTGTGATATAATGTTTCATGTAAAGCTCGAATGAGTAGCAGCAGACCAGGGAAACGAAGTTGTCGATTCAAGCCAGAACTAAACAGTTATCTGCTGCTACTCATTCGAGCTTTACATGACACAGTACTGTTTTCCACCCCCACATACATGTACTTTGAGCAATCTAGTATTCAGTGCAGACGCTTCGAGAATGCTACCGGAACTAGGTGGTTCTACCTAACGTGTTGTTTTTCGACAGAGAGCGCCGAGGATAACTCCTGCAGGGTACGTTAATGAGAATGTCCTATAACGGACGAATCTCTAAGTTGTATACACATGTGGGAGCCTTCTGTTCGCCATCTCTTCTAAAATATCCAATGCAACCTGGCCCGACCAAGTAGAGGGCAATGGGCGGGGCCTCACGTCTGTGCAACGCTGCAATGGGATCGATACAGGCAAAAACAAGTTCTGGTTACGGTGACCCGACCTACCTTTTTTCCTAGCGACCATAAACATTTCTCCATGTGCAGAAAAATAAGAGAGAAAAAACAAACAAACGGTAATCAGCCAAGTTGCGTGCTGTCCCATCTTATCCCGCCCTATGAGCAGTATTTACATAATTTTAAGTGTCTTACGTAAAATATACATGTTGATTTATGTTAAACCTTACCTCATTAAAAAACGGTTCGGGCCGACCCACGAGCCCTATTTTCTGGGTTGCCATGTCACCTTAACCAGAGCTATATACATGTTGGTTGTTTTTTTTAACTCTAGAAAGGTTTTGACAGCAGTGAAAGTACCACATATTGCCTCGATTGGTTTCTGGCTGCTATGCAGTTGCTCAACTTGACAAAAGGATTCTTTTCATGTCACTCAGAGTCTGTATTTGAAAACACAAAATGCGTAGAAACGTATATAGTAGGCACAACACACAAATAAAAAATAGTGGATACGGTGACATGGGCAAAAAAGGGTCAATATGTCCGCCTGAGCTTTTTAAAATAGAGACTAGATTAAACATGAATCAAGTTTTTATTTCCTTGAAAACGTTTTTAAATGTCCAAAGTGGCTTCCCTGAAAACCCGTAGGGCAAGGAAGATGGGACGGCACGCACTTTCTCGTTTACCATCGATTTCTTTCTTTTCTTTTCGTTTCTTTGCACAAATAAAAATATCCGTTAGGGTCGGCATAAAATGAACAACAGATTATCATAACCACAACATATTTGTTTGTTTTTTCTTTCACGATCAAATTCTTCAGTGGAGCCATTATTTGATACTGTCCAACTTCCATCCCCACTTAGATATATGTTTTGTGTCTCAATATCAGTAAGAGTCATACGAGACTCACTTCATGGGGATCGTGACCAAATGACTCTTAGAAATATATATATATATATATATATATATATATATATATATATATATATATATATATTCTTTAGTCACGTAAATGGACATTTCATAGAAGGTGACTCAATATCGTAGTAAATCGCGTTCCAGAGAGTTTCCCGCACTGTGTTTATATAGGACAAAGTTAAGATGACGATACATCGGTGCTACTAAAACGGCTGG
>JAWQFJ010004538.1:0-5000 GCA_034096865.1 Theodoxus fluviatilis | reverse complement strand
AAAAGTAAAGGTACAAGTCTATCAATCGCGCATCGAGTTGTTTACAAAGTAGACATTGTGGTCCCCTACCGATTGCGTGGAATTTTCATCCTCGCCTCGTCAAGCAACCAAAACCGTGTGTTCAGTCCTGAACTAGACAGTAAGCGGCTACCCTTACAGCTTTACAGCATGCACAAGATCGCGCTTCAACTGTGCAAGTCCCACAGCTACCGTTTCAGAACACTCGATCTCTCAATACGTTTTGTTTACAAATTGTTTTGGAGATTGTGCACAAAGCATAAGTGTAATAATTATATAATGTCAATATCATCGATGATTTAAAATGTTAATAAAACTTTTTCCATGTTTGAATCCATTTGTGGCCGCCAACGACCGATATTTATTCCCCCCAAAAAGACGGGCACATACCTCTTTTACTATGTGAAGGCGAGTGGCCTCGTTTTCGTATCCCAGAAAGATGGTGAACATTTATTTTTAGCGTGACCTCCGGTGAACCCGTCTCGTGCCATCCTGCCTGAATTGATTGCACAGACCACGGAAGAGTAGTTGTTTCCTTGGTGGAGATCTGCGTTCTCAGAGTGCTGTCTGGTTTGAAATGCGTTCTCAGAGTGCTGTCTGGTTTGAAATGCGTTCTCAGAGTGCTGTCTAGTTTGAAATGCGTTCTCAGAGTGCTGTCTAGTTTGAAATGCGTTCTCAGAGTGCTGTCTAGTTTGAAATGCGTTCTCAGAGTGCTGTCTAGTTTGAAATGCGTTCTCAGAGTGCTGTCTGGTTTGAAATGCGTTCTCAGAGTGCTGTCTGGTTTGAAATGCGTTCTCAGAGTGCCGTCTAGTTTGAAATGCGTTCTCAGAGTGCTGTCTAGTTTGAAATGCGTTCTCAGAGTGCTGTCTGGTTTGAAATGCGTTCTCAGAGTGCTGTCTGGTTTGAAATGCGATCTCAGAGTGCTGCCCAGTTTGAAATGCGTTCTCAGAGTGCTGCCCAGTTTGAAATGCGTTCTCAGAGTGCTGCCTAGTTTGAAATGCGTTCTCAGAGTGCTGCCCAGTTTGAAATGCGTTCTCAGAGTGCTGTCTGGTTTGAAATGCGTTCTCAGAGTGCCGTCTAGTTTGAAATGTGTTCTCAGAGTGCTGTCTGGTTTGAAATGCGTTCTCAGAGTGCTGTCTGGTTTGAAATGTGTTCTCAGAGTGCTGTCTGGTTTGAAATGTGTTCTCAGAGTGCTGTCTGGTTTGAAATGCGTTCTCAGAGTGCTGTCTGGTTTGAAATGTGTTCTCAGAGTGCTGTCTGGTTTGAAATGCGTTCTCAGAGTACTGTCTGGTTTGAAATGCGATCTCAGAGTGCTGTCTGGTTTGAAATGCGATCTTAGAGTGCTGTCTGGTTTGAAATGCGATCTCAGAGTGTTGTCTAGTTTGAAATGCGTTCTCAGAGTGCTGCCCAGTTTGAAATGCGTTCTCAGAGTGCTGTATAGTTTGAAATGCGATCTCAGAGTGCTGTCTGGTTTGAAATGCGATCTCAGAGTGCTGTCTGGTTTGAAATGCGATCTCAGAGTGTTGTCTAGTTTGAAATACGTTCTCAGAGTGCTGCCCAGTTTGAAATGCGATCTCAGAGTGCTGTATAGTTTGAAATGCGATCTCAGAGTGCTGTATAGTTTGAAATGCGATCTCAGAGTGCTGTCTGGTTTGAAATGCGATCTCAGAGTGCTGTCTAGTTTGAAATGCGATCTCAGAGTGCTGTCCGGTTTGAAATGCGATCTAGGTCGAGGGAAACACACAGTGCCTACAGGAAAGAAAGATAACGTTGACACGAACGTGCTGGGCTGGAAGGGCAGTGGGGGAGCGGTAGCTAATGCGCGTGAATGGAATGTCAGCCCTTGCTTTCTATGTAGGGCCATTGATTACGAGACTTAGTGTAAGCGCCAGTAAAGTCTCGGGTTTCAATGGTTATTCGCCCTTCAGGACCACGCGCAGGGACGTGGTGGGTCTATTCTTACGTTCAAAGGACAGGGGGAAGTGTTTTCTATGAAGCGGAATACCGCCATTTTCCAAGTGCTGCCAAACATGCTAAGTCACGACAACACCATGCATTTTCACTCAGGCATTTCCCCACTCAGCAAGTCCGCCATGGTTCAAAAGAAAATATAAAACCGCAGCTTTACAACAGAGGGTTATCAACTGTGTGCACATTCAGTCACGTAATTATCTGCTGTTTGGGACATTAACGACGCGTTGTTTCTGAATAAAACTATGCGTATTTTGGGGTTGAAAAGGGTGTGCTGTTGGGACGGTTGCATTGTAAGGCTTGTGCAACAATGTGCCATTTAGGAGGCAGCCATACATAAAATTAACCTTTTTCGCATGGACCAATTGATTATCCTGTGTCTAGCGGCATTCCAGACAGACACACAGACAAGACACACAGACAAACAAAGAGACACACACACACACGCGCGCGCGCTCGCGCGCGCACACACACACACACACACACACACACACACACACACACACACACAGCAGTAGCAGCAGTGGTAGCAGTAGTAGCAGTAGCAGCAGTGGTAGCAGTAGTAGCAGTAGCAGCTGTAGCAGCAACATTAGTAGCAGCAGTAGCAGCAGTGGGAGCAGTAGTAGCAGCAACATTAGTAGCAGCAGTAGCAGCAGTACCAGCAGGGGTAGCAGTAGTAGCAGTAGCAGCAGGGGTAGCTGTAGTAGCAGTAGCAGCTGTAGCAGCAGTAGCAGCAGTAGCAGCAATAGCAGCAGTGGGAGCAGTAGTAGCAGCAACATTAGTAGCAGCAGTAGCAGCAGTAGCAGCAGGGGTAGCAGTAGTAGCAGTAGCAGCAGGGGTAGCAGTAGTAGCAGTAGCAGCTGTAGCAGCAACATTAGTAGCAGCAGTAGCAGCAGTGGTAGCAGTAGTAGCAATAGCAGCAGTGGTAGCAGTAGTAGCAGTAGCAGCTGTAGCAGCAACATTAGTAGCAGCAGTAGCAGTAGTGGTAGCAGTAGTAGCAGTAGCAGCAGTAGTAGCAGCAGCAGCAGTAGCAACTGTAGCAGTAGTAGCAGTAGCAGAAGTGGTAGCAGTAGTAGCAGTAGCAGCAGTGGTTGCAGCAGCAGCAGTAGCAACAGTAGCAGTAGTAGCAGTAGCAGCAGTAGTAGCAGTAGTAGCAGTAGCAGCAGTGGTAGCAGTAGTAGCAATAGCAGCAGTGGTAGCAGTAGTAGCAGTAGCAGCTGTAGCAGCAGTAGTAGCAATAGCAGCAGTGGTAGCAGTAGTAGCAATAGCAGCAGTGGTAGCAGTAGTAGCAGTAGCAGCTGTAGCAGCAACATTAGTAGCAGCAGTAGCAGCAGTGGTAGCAGTAGTAGCAGTAGCAGCAGTGGTAGCAGCAGTGGTAGCAGTAGTAGCAGTAGCAGCAGTGGTAGCAGCAGCAGCAGTAGCAGCAGTAGCAGTAGTAGCAGTAGCAGCAGTGGTAGCAGTAGTAGCAGTAGTAGCAGTAGCAGCTGTAGCAGCAACATTAGTAGCAGCAGTAGCAGCAGTAGCGGTAGCAGCAGCAGTAGAAGCAGTAGCAGAAGTATCAGTAACAGTAGCAGCAGTAGTAACAGTAGTAGCAGCAGTAGTAACAGTAGCAGCCGAAGCATGAAAAATAAATTGTCTATATTTCCATCACAGAGAAATGAAGGCTGCCATGTCAAGACGCGTGAAAACAAATCTTAGTCACACCACATAACTCACTTGTCAAAATTGCAATCATAATGCAAAACAACAACAACAACAGCAACAACAACAACAACAACAGCATAACATTTTAAAGATGGGGATGAAAATATGGAAGGCACATATTCAAAGACAACTCAGGCATACCTAACGCCACAGTGCCATGGCGGCGCATCTACTGTTACAGAACTGCAGTCTCTACATCACAGTGCACGCAACCCTACAGAGCATCACAGCAATGACGCATGCAGGCGTGCTTCAGTCGATGTCTGGCTAGTACTTGCAGCAGGCAGCACGCTAACGTTCTGTGGGAGAACCACTCAATCGAAACACACCTTCTCTGCCGCCCCATTCTGTGAACCCGAGTCAGTAGTGACTCTGGCACAGTTCGCAATGAATGCGTAATAGACTTGACCCTTCGCATTACAGCATTGCGCCAACAAATAGTTCGTTCTGATACTATTTTTATCTCCACTTTTTACAGAACTCATTCAGATGTCAAAACTTGTTTCCATTTCAACACAAACATTTTATTTTATCGAATAAACGCTTGTTTATTGCCTCAACAAGAGCAAGTTAGGAGTTTTGTGTGAAAAAGTCTTAGAACTACTTTAAAGGCGTATGTCAGGGAGCAGATCGGCTATCCCACAAGCCTCTCGTGTGACCCTCATTTGCATATTTCGGACGAAATCCTTCCATCACGTGATGTCAACTGGGCTAGAGACACTTTCGCCGGTAGGCGAAGTCTCTTGTGAACTAGAATGCTCCCGCTCATCAGGGACACTAAGGCGCGTTGCTTACCTAGGAACCTTGCAAGTTATTGGGAGGAGTAGGTCGGTGTCAACATGTGTCAACACGATGAAAGCAGATGTAAAGGAAGTTAAATGTTTGACTTTGACTTTTGTTGACACCGGCCTATCATTTGCCAACTAGGTAGGCTAAACAACGCGCCCCTGGTCAAACCTCGTGAAGAAGATTATCTTTACGATACTTGGCTTACTTGAATTATTCCTCTTGATTCCTTGAGGAACATAGGGCCGCAACAACACTCCTCCAACGTACACGGTTCTGGCAAGTCCTCTTCAGCTCTGCCCATGTCATTCTGGTGGCCTTTACTTCAGCGTCGACACTCCTACGCCAAGTCTGTTTTGGTCGACCCACTTTGCGCTTTCCTTGTGGGTTCCAGTCCAAAGCCTGCCTGGTGATGTTAGATGCAGGTTTTAGTAGCGTGTGGCCGATCCATCTCCATCTTTACGATAGCGTAGGAATTATTTGTCTTTTCAGTTCAGTTCAATATCTTAACCCTGAGATGG
>JAWQFJ010004537.1:0-32318 GCA_034096865.1 Theodoxus fluviatilis | reverse complement strand
CATCCAGATACAGGTCACAGTGGCTCTTGTACTCTTTGGAGGGTTTGGAAAGATACACATAGGCACAATGCTGAGCTGTCCTGTGGCTGTGTCTATGGCATTGACCAGATCCTTCAACTGTGGCTCCAATGGACCCAGCTGGCAGGAATGGAGGAAGAAGAAAAGAATGACCCATTAAACTATTCAGTTCTGCTGCCTCTAGAAGTACATTTAATGTAAAATATGAACTAATGGGTAAATGCCCTCCATTCCAACCACCTTTCCTTTCTCTCTCTTGCAGCTTACACACACATGCATAAAAAAGTCAATGTGCACACACCCACACATCAATCCAGCATGTAAGCAATGTGAATGCATGTGCTGAAACACACATACACACACACACACACACAAACACACACAGATACACCAACACACACACATGCATGCAGACACACACACACACACACACACACACACAAACTCACACCCACAAATACTAGGTATTCCAAAGTGATTTTATGATTTTTTTTAACAAGTTCAGACTTGTGTTTATTTGTTAGAACTCAAAGTCAAAAGCCCAGAACATTTTAGTTTTTCAAAATCGGATAATTATAAGTGGAGTTATGAATTTTTTAATACTTTATTTATTCGTCCGATTTCCTCCCGCCTACAAATCACTGTTTTTGTAAAGTTTGAGGCTCTGTCTCTCACTAATGTACATAATGACAGCAATAATGATGGTTATTTCACATTGTACAAATACTATACTATTCTGTCAAAAAATTTTAGAATCTTGAAACTCACAGTTCCCAGCCAGCAAGCCCCCCAAAATGGTGAAAATCATCAAAATCGAGCTGTCCGGTATAATTAATTATTTAAAAAATCATAATTTCATTTGTAATTAAGCTAGAGGAATGATTTTTATGTCAAAATGCTCAGAATGATTAGATCTTGTTATCTATGTGATCTACAATGCAAAATAAAGAAGTGCCAAAAAATTCACTTTTTTCTCTGAATACCTTTTTTTAATTAGTCAACCACAGCGCTGGATAAGCATCAGACACTTGCTGCATCAGCATGCACTGAATTCATATTATACATATACCAGCAAATGTACAAATATTAGTACTAGAATAAACTTGAAACTGCTATTTTAGGTGAGACGTGTACACTACATGTGCAGTCAAGTGGTCACAGGTGGTCTTCTTCGTTCGATATTGGTGGCCGTGTTTATATCTTCAGACCAGTGGCTGCCATGAAATCTGCAGTCTAAGAGTCTTACATAGTTCATCGGCAGGACCCCAGAGTTTGCCGAGTTTGGCTCCAACACTGTTTTCGTTTTGCCAGTACTCCTGGCGTATTCAACGGTATTGTCTCTAGGTGGGGGCAGTTTATCGGCGATTTATTTTAACTCCGATTTATCTCTAAACTCAGACGATTCCAACTGCCTGTTCCGCTCTCCCTTGGCTGGAAACCAGTATATATAGCAAAGCGCAACCTATGATCCTCTGACGAGCGTACCTTATCTAATCGATCAAGATAACGCGGGGCTAGGGGATAAATCGAGTGTTAAAAAGATAAATCGCCGTTGTGAATACGGGCCGAGCTCTTCCGAGCCGTATGCGTCATCCGCGAGACCCCGTCGCTTCAAGTGTTTTCTGAGCCCGGATTGCGAATAACCTGGTCACGTGACCTCGGAGAAAAGTGCAAAGTATCCCCAAACCATAAAACATCAGCGATAGTGCTTCGAATATCAGATTAAGAAAACATTTTAGAGTAGAACCAGCGTAGTTATTTCATCTACTGAGCACGGTATAAATTTCAGTGGATTCAAATCACCAGCGACCCACTTCGTCTCACAGGCATGTTTCAAGACGTGATAGCCGGTCCAACAGAATGCCATAATCCTCCTAAATATCGCATATTTTAAAAACACTCTTATCATAGTTTTACCAAAAAATGTCTTCACTTTCCGTCCAGAAAATCTGAGCTTTCGTTGTTGAATATATTTGATGAGTCAGTCATTTCAATTGGAGGTCGCTCTCGCACCTTGGCTTCGACGAACACCGCCATTTTGAAATTGCCGGCGATGTTAACAGAGCTACACGCATGTTCGTAGTTTTGTTTCGGGGCCCTGACATCTTTACAGATTGTTTTTATATTTTGAGCATGTATAGATACATGACTGAACTAACTGCTACGAATTTTTTGGGTGGTTTCATATTGTGGAACGGTGTGCGCGCGATCACATAACTGTTTAATGATGTTTTTGATATTCAAAGAAAGGCTTTTGACCAGCTTTCCAGATATGAAACTAAAGCTGAGAGCCTCTTCTTTCAGATTGGCATGCTATTTTTAGTCGTAGTTTGAGTGTCGCGACCCCGTAAGACGAAAACGGGGGTAGCCGTCAACAAAACTGCGCGCGCATGGCGGCCGTCCTGGCATGACGGTCGGTCCAAAGAAAATGCAGTTATTAATAAATTCCTTTATTATCTGGTAATATAACGGTATTGAATTAAAGAAAAAGAACCACTCTTTCAGATAAAGGCATTTGTTTATTTTAAAAAATGAAATAATGATGCACACAAAATTTCTAAATGGGTCATTTGTTAGTCATGTTATGAAGGTTTGGAATACCTACAAATACACCAACACACACGCATGCATTCACACACACACACACACACACACAGACACACACACACACAAAGACACACACACACACATCACACACAGAGCATGCTTAAAATGTGAAATGCTGTTGACACACATCACATCAAGGCAGGTGCTCACCTTGTTTCGGAGTTGGATGAATTTGGTCAAGGTAGCACTGGCTCCTTCAGGAACTGCTATCTCCATGGGCGTGCTTTGCTGGGGCTTTGTAGCCACAGTCTGACCAAGTAAAAAAAGACATGTACTCCAAATTGCATACACATGCACACACACACACACACACACACACACACACACACACACACACACACACACACAAGTATGCACTCATGCATGCACATACACACACATGCATGCACACACACGTGCACACACACACACGTGCACACACACACACACACACACAAGTATGCACTCATGCATGCACATACACACACATGCATGCACACACATGTGCACACACACGTGCACACACACACACACGTGCACACACACACACACGTGCACACACACACCCATGCATGCACACACACACGCACGCACGCACACGCACACACACACACACACGCACACAGAGGGAGGGAAAGAGAGAGTTTAAAGTCAAAGACTCCATCTTGCTCACTGAGTCTTTGCCTTGCAGGGTGGAGCCGGAGGCACCCTTGGGCAGGTTGAAGTCCTCCGGTGCTCCAGCCACAATCTGCAACATATGGCACAGCTCTCTGCATGGGCCTGACCCCAGTAGCAACAGCTTTACTTCTTTCATGCTAGAAGCAACATTTCTTTATACATCAAGTGCTTCACAAATTAACATCATCAAAGTGAAGATGGATGGATGGATGCATGGAGTTTTATGGCCTATTATCAGCCTTTGTAGGCTATGTAAGGCCATTAGATATGAGGATGGATGGATGCATGGAGTTTTATGGCCTATTATCAGCCTTTGTAGGCTATGTAAGGCCATTAGATATGAGGATGGATGGATGCATGGAGTTTTATGGCCTATTATCAGCCTTTGTAGGCTATGTAAGGCCATTAGATATGAGGATGGATGGATGCATGGAGTTTTATGGCCTATCAATCAGTCTTTGTAGGCTATTTAAGCATGAAAATCACCAGATCAGTTTAGAGTAAATGCACATCAAGTCATGATGTCCCTAGTTATTCGCCTCTTATGAATAGCATGGGGAGACGCGGTGGGTCAATTCTTACCCCAAATCCAAAGGGGGACAATAAGCATGAAAATTGCTAGAATTGTTCCAAGTAAGTGAAATTTGACTCTCTTACCACCGGTACCTTGCGCAAGAAACCTAACTCTAAACCCCACGAAAAGAGAGGCAACCGTGTAAATTTGAACATTACCTGAAATAAATTTCTAAAAATTTAAAAACTTTTTTTTTCACAAAAGTTTTAATACCTTCCTTTTGATAACATATTTTTCTTATATAAGAAATGCTCATCTTTCCTTTGAGGCTCAAATAATGGGCACCAAAAAATTGAGATACAGAGTAGCTAAGAATGAAAAGATGCAGTCCCTCAACCCTCAGTTCACTTCCCAGAACCATTATTATGACATCTTATCTAGACTACAGCCACAATCTAAAGCCCATGCAAGTGAAGAGTTAACTCCCCCTTGACCACACACACTGCCTCATGATAAAAAATACAGTGCCTCACAAGGGAAGATCATCGAGGGGAAAAATCAAAATGAAATAGAGACAAATTCTATGAAAACATTTTGATTGTGAAGAAGAGTTTGATTTCTTTGGCAGTGATGACTTTCCACACTTGATCCTCACAACTCTCATTCGCCTGCTTTTAAACAGCATACAAGTTTGTCTGCTCCGCAACATGTTGGGAAAATGAATCATCTAGAAATAATTCAAGAAAATCAGAGGCTGATGCACCGATAAGCAGGTCACGAAGCACGCCCACTTCCTCTGCAAACTTCTCTAGTGTGATCTTAGTCAGATTTCGGGACATTTAACTCACTGGAGTCGTGGCTAAATATTGTGATCGTTCTTCGGGATCATAAGTTTTTCATGCATTTTATAAAGATACAAAGGCGTAAGATAACAATACAAATTATAAATCAAATGAAAGCTTGTATTTTACTCCTTACATTCAAAGAATAATCTAAGGGATTAAAAATGCTCATTATGAATTACACACCATAGAATTGAGTGTGTACATGCACAAAAATGAACAAGAATGACAAAGCCCATACGACTCACATGCTTGACCTTGACCTTTACATGAACTTGACCTTCAGGCCACACAAGCTGGCAAGCCACAGCATCTGATTGGCTGCGTTTTTACTGTTTTTTTCCCCCCTTTAGAATGTTCAGATTCTATTGTCATTTTATCCCTCCAGGTTTACTGGAGGTCCTCACAGCTTTATCTGTCTGTCTGTCTGTCTGTGTGTGTGTGTGTGTGTGTGTGTGTGTGTGTGTGTGTGTGTGTGTGTGTGTGTGTGTGTGTGTGTGTGTGTGTGTGTGTCAGTCCCAACTTAACGGCTGATATCTCAAGAACTACTGGACGGATTTCCTTGACATTTTCCACACTTACTGGAAGTTAGGTTCGATTGAATGTATCAAATTTTCAGAATCGAGGTTTGAAAAGAAAGTGACTTTTTTACGTTTTGGTGTTGCAAAGAAGGCAAGGGACGGAATTCTGTCCCGACTCCAGGGAGGTTTTGGCATGTGTGACGTGATCATTTGACGTCGAATAACGTGACGTAATTTCAAGGAGATTGGACATTGGTGAAGGAGAAAGAAGGATTTTTTATCCCTCCAGGTTTACTGGAGGTCCTCACAGCTTTATGAATTAGCTCACTCGGTAGCGCGTCAAATATTTTTTTGTCGCTGGGACATGCTTGGTTGTAGGGGATGCGCATACGGGTTTGAATCCGCACAGAAGCTTTTTTTTTGTTAATGTGTGTATGGTATTCAAGAGAGAGAGAGCCACCCCACCCGGTGTTGTACACGAGAGAGGTTGCGGGTTCGAACCTTACTTTTTTCCCCCCCCCTTTTCTCGAGAGGTTGTGGGTTCGAACCCGATCTTTGTTGTTGTTTTTTTTATGCCAAAACCTGGAGGTTCAGCGCCAGCAGTTTTTATGTGTGAATGACTGTGGATTCACTGTGAATTAACTGACCAAGATCGCTTGACAGTCAGAAGCTGTGACCCACTAGCTTGTGTTTCCTGCCAGCTTTGCTGTCATTCCTCACACCCCTCTCTTCAGACCAGTCTACCAGTGGCTGTCATTCCTCACACCCCTCTCTTCAGACCAGTCTACCAGTGGCTGTCATTCCTCACACCCCTCTCTTCAGACGAGTCTACCAGTGCAGCTCCTATCCGGAACATTTCCCCAAATTCAGTGTGTCCCACCTCAGTAACCTGGATAAAACAACTTGTCCTGCTACCGCAATCTGGACAGAACAGCTTGCACCTACCTCTGATGAGGACTTGGAGATGAGGGCCTGGTAGGTCTTCTCAAAGGCTTTGGCCTTGGCCAGCTTCTTACTGTTGCCAGACCCGTGGCCCATGGGCACTCCGTTAAACTTCAGTGTGCAGAGGAAATAGGTCAGGCCTCCTTTCCGCACCTCATCAAAGTCCACCTCTTGCTGTAGATTGCACTTTGCCCCCTTCAAAGCTGATATCAGCTCACAGATCTGCCAGAATTCAAATGAAGGGGGTTAAGACAGAAGATTCATGGTTTGATGTTGGAAGTTTCCTAATCCTGGCTTTGGTGCTTGCAGAACAGCTCTTAAGCTTGGCTATATGTTTTCATGACCCATCCAAGAAACTAAATACCAGAGTAGATTCAGTTACTGAAAATGAAAGTAGAGAAAGGAACTCCTTTTCCTGTCATAGCAAGTTTCCTTGACAAGATCTGTATTTGTGTGGTCATTTGGTGCGGCGGAAAACTGATGAAAGCTTTCTCCCTCTCTTTAACGCATGTGCACACACACACACACACACATGCAAACACACACACACACACATACACGTTTTCTCTTACTGTCAAATGCATTCCATATAATAACCAGTTGCCCAGGATTTCTAGCAATGTAATCAACAATGGAAACAGCTTTATGCTTTTGTAGTGTAATCCATTGCATCCCAGCTCATGAAGGAAGCACCAGGCATTCAGCGCAACAAGGAAAACCCGCATTTGCCTTGCTCCTGTACAAACAAGGAGGTAGAAGGAAGAAAACAAACCCTGTTCTCAAACTTGGCAGTGCTGTTCTTGAGGAAAGTGCTCAGGGCTTCAATCTGGTTTTGCAGACTGCCACTGGGTGCAGAGCCAGTGGCAGCAGCAGGTCGCTCGGTGGACGGCTGTTTGGAGGTTTTGCTGGAGGAGTGCGTCACCGTCTCATCCTTTTCTGTTACTCCCAGGGACTCCTCCAACTTCTTCCTGCAGAGATCAGCATTATACTCCACTTAGGAGCGATGGGGTGGGGTGGCAGGGTGGAGGTGGGGGGTGGAGAGTTGGATTGTGCACACACTGGCTAACTGTGAGACTTCAACTCAGGAATTATGGATGAGAGATAAGGAAGGATGGATGGATGGAGTTTTACGGCCTATCAGCCTTTCTAGGCTATGTAAGGCCATTACGCACGAAAATCACTTCAACAGTTTAGAGTAAACGCAAATCAAGTCACGATGTCCCTAGTTATTCGCCTCTTACGAATCGCATAGGCAGACACGGTGGGTCAATTCTTACCCTAAACCTACTGGGGGTGATATTACTGATAAGGAAGGAAAGAATGACTACAATGTGACTAAAGACATGTGTTGGGTAGAATGAAAATATTTTGGTAATGTGGGGAATTGAGTGAGGGCAAACAGAATAACTTCACCACAAAGCCATCACTTAGACTCCTACACAGGCAAGAGACATATACTCACTTTGCTGCATTGAACCCCTGGTCCTTGATTTTCAAGAGCTCAGGAACACTCATGGTCTTGAGGCATTTGACTGCTTGCTGATAGAGCTCGCGCTTCACCTGCAACAACCACACCAGTTCAATGCAATGATGATGATGATGATAACAGTAGTGACAGTGATAACTGTGATGACAGTAGTGATGGTGGCAGTGATGACAGTAGTGATGGTGGTAGTGATGACAGTAGTGATGGTGGTAGTGGTGCAGTGATGACAGTAGTGATGGTGGTAGTGGTGCAGTGATGACAGTAGTGATGGCGGTAGTGTTGCAGTGATGACAGTAGTGATGGTGGTAGTGGTGCAGTGATGACAGTAGTGATGGTGGTAGTGTTGCAGTGATAGTGATGCTGGTGGAGATGACAACGGTGCTATAAGACAAACAGCAACTAACATCCACAACATCTGTCAGAACAGGATGAAATGCCAACAACTACCTATTCTGAAACTCTGACTCTGTTCAAAGCAAAAAATTCCAAGAAGAAAAGTAAAGAAAATCGGCTAATCATTACAGGTTTGAGAGACCTCTCTTGATCTGAGTGGCTGCATGCCTGGAAGCTAATTTTTCAAACCAATCAATCACAGGCAAAAGTAACTTTAATGGCTCAATAGAACGTCCACTTCACAGACACTTGTTCCTCACCTCTTTCTTGTTGCCCCCCACAGAACGGGCCAGGAAGGCATTGGAGAGAGAGAGAGTGCCCGTGAAGTAGACCTTGCTGTTGTGTCGGAGCAGCTCCTCCCACCGAAAGTCGGTGTGCAGGTCCACATGAGTGGCAGTGAGAGCATTCTCCAGAGTCTGGATGTCACTGTTCAATTTGGAGTCCGTTTCCTTCAAGTGCTGGCACAAGCGCTTCAAGCGCTCCTCCCGTGACAGCTTCCTGTTGTCAACTGGGGCCTGCAGCAAGCAAGACTGGTTTGCTCGGCCCTTTCCTGGCAGCCAGGGGTGGTATGAGGAGGGCAGCAAGGGGTGGTATGGAATGGCAGCAAGGGGTGGTATGGAATGGCAGCAAGGGGTGGTATGAAATGGCAGCAAGGGGTGGTATGGAATGGCAGCAAGGGGTGGTATGAAATGGCCGCAAGGGGTGGTATGGAATGGCAGCAAGGGGTGGTATGAAATGGCAGCAAGGGGTGGTATGAAATGGCAGCAAGGGGTTGTATGGAATGGCAGCGAGGGGTGGTATGAGAAGGACAGCAAGGGGTTGTAAGGAATGACAGCAAGGGGTGGTATGGAAGGGCAGCAAGGGGTGGTATGGAATGGCAGCTAGGGGTGGCATGGAATTGGTAGCTAGGGGTGGTATGAGAATGGCAGCAAGGGGTGGTATGAGAAGGGCAGCAAGGGGTGGTATGAGAATGGCAGCAAGGGGTGGTATGAGAAGGGCAGCAAGGGGTGGTATGAGAAGGGCAGCAAGGGGTGGTATGAGAAGGGCAGCAAGGGGTGGTATGGAATGGCAGCAAGGGGTGGTATGGAATGGCAGCAAGGGGTGGTATGGAATGGCAGCAAGGGGTGGTATGGAATGGCAGCAAGGGGTGGTATGGAATGGCAGCAAGGGGTGGTATGAGAAGGGCAGCAAGGGGTGGTATGAGAAGGGCAGCAAGGGGTGGTATGAGAAGGGCAGCAAGGGGTGGTATGAGAAGGACAGCAAGGGGTGGTATGAGAAGGGCAGCAAGGGGTGGTATGAGAAGGGCAGCAAGGGGTGGTATGAGAAGGGCAGCAAGGGGTGGTATGAGAATGGCAGCAAGGGGTGGTATGAGAAGGGCAGCAAGGGGTGGTATGAGAATGGCAGCAAGGGGTGGTATGAGAAGGGCAGCAAGGGGTGGTATGAGAAGGGCAGCAAGGGGTGGTATGAGAAGGGCAGCAAGGGATGGCATGGGATTGGTAGCTAGGGGTGGCATGGCGTTAGTAGCTAGGGGTGGTATGGAAGGGCAGCAAGGGGTGGCAAGGCATTGGTAGCTAGGGGTGGTATGGAAGGGCAGCAAGGGGTGGCAAGGCATTGGTAGCTAGGGGTGGTATGGAATGGCAGCAAGGGGTGGTATGAGAAAGGCAGCTGGGGTGGTATGGAGTGGCAGCAAGGGGTGGCATGGAATGGCAATAAGGGGTAGCATGGCATTGGTAGCTAGGGGTGGCATGCAGTTAGTAGCAAGGGGTGGTATGGAATGGCAATTAGGGGTGGCATGGGATTGGTAGTTAGGGATGGCATGGGATTAGTAGCTAGGGGTGGTATGGAATGGCAAGGTGTTGTATGTAATGGCAATTAGAGGTGGCATGGAATGGTAGGTAACCCCTACGGAATGTATGGAATGGCAGCAAGGGGTGGTATGGAATGCAGTCCTGGGTACCCCAAATTTTGCCTCTGCGTACTCACTGGTTCAGATATGGGTATTTTTTTTAACTGTGCGTATTTTTTGCGCGGACCGACAATTTCAAAAATGCCGCTTTTGGTTTGCATACAAAGAGGCAATGAAAGTGAAGAGTTAACTCCCCCTTGAGCACACACACACTCGATCTGTCTTATGGTGGTCGATAGCGCTCAGCCTAGGCCGCACCCGCCACCCCGCCTGACTGACTTTGCTTGTCCGGGGAGTTTCACCGTAGTTACTGTTACACTGTTTATGTTCGCAACTAGAGCATCACACACACAGTATTCAAACGTATCCAAGCGGCTAAACAATCAAAATCACAAATCAACTGCGCAAATTAATCTTCTCTGAAGAAACGGTGATGCTACCGAAACGCATACAATCAAAAGTTTGAGCAGCAGTCGAAAGGCAAAAGGAACGCTAGAAAGGGTTCTGTCAAAGAGTTCTGGGAGCACAGGGCAGCCGTCGTGCTGCAGATAACCGAATAAATAAACACGAACAATGTGGAGCAATCACACTGCGAAAAGTGCGGTGGTCACTGGCCCTAGGCCTGTGGAACCCGCAGTCACTCTCCGCATTCATCTCTTGACCTGGATGAGGTAAGGACACAGAAGGCATTAGTAGAACCCAAACACCGGCGGTAAGTGAAAGTCGCTTTACCCTGTACAGTTGAGTTGTGTGGTTGTTTTACGCCTGAAGAAGACTTGTAAGTCAAAAATTTGCATCTGTGCTCGCCCTGTGTTAAAGCAACTTTTACTTACCGCCGGTGTTTCGGTTCTACTTTACGCGTCGCCTGCAGTCCAAGGAATTTAGTACACAGAAGACATTGTTTCACCTAAACCCGGACGTGTTACTTTTTGTTACATCAGCGTTGGGCCCTGGAGTTAGGGCGTAGGGACCACCCGTTGAGAGTCAAACGTAGGATGGAGTTATGTTGATATATCCAAACACGCAGCTGGGTAACCGTACGAGGCCGTACAGCTACCTACAAAATAATTTCGGTGGCCGTACCGCACGGCTACGGAACCTTCCAAAAAAATTTGCTTACCATATATCCTCCAGGAACTTGAAGTGATCAAGCCTATGATTTTAAGTACAGTGCATGTTGGATAAAACAACCAAGAAATACACACACACACACACACACACACACACACACAAATACACACACACACACACACACACACAAACATGCACACACACACACACACACACAAACATGCACACAAACACACACACACACACACATAGAGGGAAGGTGAGAGAGAAAGAGAGAGTGAGAGAGAGAAACAGACAGACAGACAGACAGACAGACATACAGACAGTCAGACAGAGAGAGAGAGAGAGAGAGAGAGAGAGAGAGAGAGAGAGAGAGAGAGAGAGAGAGAGAGAGAGAGAGAGAGAGGAGAGAGAGAGAGAGAGAGAGAGAGAGAGAGAGAGAGAGACTAGGTCTAGACTAAGCCTGGTCAAAAGACCAGTATCCATAAGAACAATGAAAATACAGCCAGAGAGTCACGAGAATCAGCGACAGGCCCTGGACGCCTAAGCAAGCCGAAGAATCTACTCTACTCTACTCATGGTGACCGTGAGCGTTCTCGCACAGACGCACAGACGCAGACTGTGTGTGCCACTCAAACTTTAACGGAAACAGGGCCCGTATCCAGAACGGTGTGTTATTTTAACCCCGATTTATCTCTAAAGTAAACTCAGACGATTCCAACTGACTGTTCCGCTCTCCCTTGGCTGGAAACCAGTATGTAGAGCAAAGCGCAACCTAGGATCCTCTGACGAGCGTACCTTATCTCACCGATCAAGAGAACCCGAGCTAGGGGATAAATCGAGTGTTAAAAAGATAAATCGCCGTTCTGGATATGGGCCAAGCGTGCCAGACGTGGACTTTATCGCACGAAATTGCACATTTTCAAATACGCAAAAGCTGCATTTTTTCAGCGTATTTTTTCAGAGGCATGCGTAATTTTCGTATTCCATTTTATCTCGCGTATTAATACGCAAAATTCGTACGGGTACCCAGGTCTGGGAATGGAAGCAAGGGGTGGTATGAAATGGAAGCAAGGGGTGGTATGGATGGGCAGCAAGGGGTGGTATGGTATGGTAGCTAGGGGTGGTATGGAATGGCAGCAAGGGGTGGTATGGAATGGCAATTGGGGGTGGTATGGAATGGCAGCAAGGAGTGGTATGGTATGGTAGCTAGGGGTGGTATGGAATGACAGCAAGGAGTGGAGGCAAAGTAAACCAATGTGGGTCATTAATCTACACTTGTGCATGCTAACATACAGCATTAGTGATTTCCAAAAATGCTCATAGCTGATCTACTGTGACAGCCTCATGGGTAAGACAGGGCTAAGTGTCTGCATGTCAGGCTGCCAGCCCGTCTCACATGGTACTAACCTGCTGGGATTTGCCTCCACGTCCTCCAGCCATGTTGAAATTTTGGCCACGGCCTCGTCCCCGGCCCTGGTTTTGGAAACCAGACCCAAAGGCCCAATTGCCTGTAGGAAGAAAGAGAGGAAAGATGAGTGCTCTCAGCTTGTAAGACCAGTTTTTCCCACACCTGCACTAACAGTTGAAACTACCAACTTCACAGGTACTTGATCAAGGCTTAAACCATAGAAGTTAAACAAAATAAAGGACATTTGACAATTACAATGCTAATACATACTCCTTCCAATGTGCACTGCACATTCACATGCCATGCCACTAGTCACAGAATACACCTGGCCGATAGATAATCAGGATGGAGAAGACCACAGCATACAGCTGTTCATTTACTGAAGATTTCAACTCTTGGAACACTGTCATCACAATCCCCACCAAGTGATGTGAAGCAATGTTCTGTGTGCAGGAGGTCCCAGATGGTGAAGTCTTGCAAGGTCCCTGTCACTGATTCCCAACCCATTCTATCTTCTCCTCCCGAGATCCTCCACAGTTGGCTCTTTCATCTTGATCTTGTCATTACTGGACAAGATGATAGTCGCATAGGCGTGGTCATGAAGGTAGTGTCCTTGGCGGGATTCTTGACTTGCCTACTGCATGCTTCTCAATGACAATCCCACCACTGCCACCATTTGCAGAGAGAGTAGCAGAGGGGTCCCAGTTCATGCCGCCTACTTGTGCAGTGTTGTGGTAAGAGAGATCCTACTCTTTATTACATAGCCAATACAATGATACATACACACAGTCAGCACTAAAAGATGCCTTGTTCCCAAAAACCCTCTAAGGGTGGGACCCTGGGGGGGACCCTGTGTGGGGGTGGGGGTGGTCTGTGATGTTAGACCATCTCACACTGGAGGATGCCTACTCCTGGGAGCATGTTAGAGGCCTGCTGAAAAGATGGGCTGGCAAGACCAAGAGGCATGCTGATATAAAATCAGTAGTCAGCTGTAATGAAGTGGGTGGGAGAAGGTGATGCAATGAATGGGAAGGATACAGGCAGTAGCGCCTTCTGCTGGGGAGGCAGAGCCAGAAGTGGGAATGGCCAGCCGATTGACAGAAAAGACATGAATAATAATAATAATAATAATAATACAGACTATTTGTACACACATACTTCCCTAATAAGCAAGCTCATGGCGTTTACAATGAAAAAGTCCACACTCATACAAAGCATTCTAACACTCGCACACTGTACAATTGAAAGAAAAATTAAATACAATACAATTAATTAAATAGCAGGCAATAAACAAAACACGAAACATAAAAAAGGCGCCTTGTGGAGCACTTCACTGCTCGTCAGGAAAGACTGACCGGAACAGGTGTGTCTTGAGGGAGGTTTTGAACTGGGACATGGAATCAGAGTGACGGACAGGGAAAGGTAGGCTATTCCACGTTACAGGGCCGATGTAAGAAAAAGCTCGCTGTCCTTGGGTTTTCTTTTTGCGATGGGGGTACATTTAACGTTTTGGTGTCTGCAGCTGAACGGTTATTTCTAGCGGGGGTGTAGACAGTGAGAATTTCTTTGAGTGCGTGTGGTGCAGTTTGATTGAAGAAGTTGAAACACATAGTGGCTAGCTTATACTCTATCCTCTGAGTGACGGGGAGCCAATGCAGTGCACGAAGGAGTTTGGATGTGGGAGTTCTCTTGGGACATCTAAAAACTAATCTAACAGCAATGTTTTGGACTTTTTGCAGTTTGTTTAGCAGAGTGTCAGGAATGCGGGCAAGAAGAGAATTTCCATAATCAAGACGGGACAGAACAAGGGAAGTGACAAGGGTTTGAGTGGCCTGTTGTGAAAGATAGTGACGAATAGTGCTAATTTTCCTTAACTCGTAGTAAGCTAACTGGCAAACTTTGTTCACATGAACTCTCATCATCGAACATGACACCAAAGTTTCTAACAGACTTTGAGAATTCTATCTCACTCTGACCTATGGTTAGTTTCAGGGCCTGATCGAATTCGCCTCTACCGCCAACCAGGAGAGCTTCGGTCTTTGAATCATTAAGTTTGAGTTTGTTCTGGGTCATCCACTGTTTCACATCAGAAATACAAAGTTCCCTTGCAGAGAGAAGAGGTTGGATTTGACTGGGATGAGTGGAGTTGTAGAGTTGCGTGTCATCAGCAAATTCATTGTGAGAGAATGAATGACTGTCAATTACTTTGGAAAGTGGTTGAGTGTACAGTAGAAACAGCAGAGGACCCAGAATCAAGCCCTGTGGGACTCCGTAATTTAGCGGGGCAGGTTCAGAAGCAATACCCTGGATCAAAACAGTCTGCCTACGTTCTGAGATATATGATTTCAGGAAGGAGAGTGCTGTGTTGTCAATGCCAAAAACATGTCTTAGACGGGAGAGAAGAATTCCATGATCTATTGTGTCAAACGCAGCACTCAAATCTAACAACGTGAGAAGGGAAACTTTGGAATCATCAGATGCGACAAGGAGGTCGTTTAGAACACGGAGCAGAGCTGTTTCGGTGAAATGGTGAGCACGGTATGCACATGCAGGAGAGAGAGAGAGAGAGAGAGAGAGAGAGAGAGAGAGAGAGAGAGATTGATTTTCTTCATTGTTTAGGCAGGCAGCCCGCCACAATGTTACAACAATTGGGGGTGGGGGTGGGGGGTGGGGTGGGGGGGGGGGGGGGCCGGGTGGGGGGGGGGGGTGGATAATGGGGAAAGAGAGTTGGAGTTGACAATTGGTTACATTACACAGTGCTCATTGATGTAGCATAGAACATGACAGTGATTGTTCTGGTAACCAAATTAGTTTTTTAACAAGCAATCGGTACTCAATAAAACGTTTTATTTTGTCAATATTATACTAAATGTTGCCGACAATATTTCAAGGTAAAATGGATATATATAGCAACAATTTTTGGTTTTTAAGTACCCCTGATCATTTATCAGGAAGGTGAAATTGAGCACTGTGGTATAAATTTATGTGTTAGATGTATCTGCCTAGGTACTTTTGTCTTAGGTCTGCATAGAGATGGCAATTGAGTAAGAAGTGGGGTTCATCTTCAATTTAATCTGTGCAGAATGGACAATATTTCTCTTCATTGACAAATGCATTACTTTTCAAGTCATTCCTTCCGAATCTAAACTGAACAAGTGCTACCTTGAATTTTGTAATTTCTAGAGAGCTCAAGTACTTTTCACACTGGAAATGTTTGATGGTTCTGTACAATGCAAAACGCTCACTAGCACCGACTCTGTGACTCCACTCATGTCTATAGCAGTCTTGTAGCCTGATCTTAAGCTTTCTCAAGAAACTTCTTATCAGCTGTGCCTCAGTTGTACCACACATAGGAAACTCCCGTTTTGCATAGGCATTCTTCAATGGACTTCACCCAGTTGAATTTATCAGGTATGTTGGAACTGGACAGCATAAGGAGTGCTTGCTTAGGTAACCGGCGATCAGGCATTTTTGACATCTTAAACCAGTACTTCACTGCGCGTATTGTGCTGTCAATGACCAGAGGGAATCTACCCGTTTCCCCATATATCAAGCTATTTGGAGTCTTAAAATCAACATTTAGGAACCTCTTGCATGCAAACAAGTGGGACATTTCCACTTTCGAATGTTTGTTTGTTCTCCATATTTCTGAAGCAAACAGTAACGAAGGTTGAACTTGTGCATCAAACATAAAAAAATACTTTAGGATTGCATCTGTGAAGTGTCCAAATTGTTTTGAGCAGTGAGAGAGTTTTGTGTTTTGTTTTTGTTGCTACGTAGCTAAGGGCACCTGTTTCTGATAGTTTGGTTGTAAATGAATATCCTAAGTATTTGTAAGTATTCACAACTTCTAGTTCATTTCCATTCAGGAACCATTTTTTTCCCTTGTCGGAAAACCATTACTTTTGTCTTGTTTACATTAACTTTAAGGCCAACTAGTTTTAAGGCATACTGAAGGTTATTAATCTGGGTCTGCAGCCCTATAGGGGTTGTGGCCAACAGTGCTACGTTATTGGCGAAAATAAGAAAAAACACTTTCTCCCTTCCAATCTGCAACTGTACACCATGTTTGCCATTTACACATAAAAAATTGTGACATAATTTATATACACTATACAGGGAAAATAGGATCAGACTCTCTTTGGCACCTTGTTTCGTTCCAATAAGACATTCAAAGAAAGCTGAGGTGTTGCCGTTCCATCTCATTCATGCCTGAACTGAGTCATACATAGACTTTACCATATTGAGAGAGAGAGAGAGAGAGAGAGAGAGAGAGAGAGAGAGAGAGAGAGAGAGAGAGAGAGAGGAGAGGAGAGAGAGAGAGAGAGAGAGAGAGAGAGAGAGAGAGAGGCAGGCAGAGACAGGCAGACAGGCAGACAGACAAGCAGACAGACAGACTCTCAGACAGACAGACAGGCAGACAGACAGGCAGGCAAACAAGCAGACAGACAGACAGACAGACAGACAGACAGACAGACAGACAGACAGACAGACAGACAGACAGACAGACAGACAGACAGACAGTCAGACAGACAGACAGACAGACGAATAAAAACCGCTGGCGCTGAACCTCCAGGTTTTGGCATTTAAAAAAAGATCGGGTTCGAACCCGCAACCTCTCGAGAAAAGAGGGGGAAAACACACACACACATAAAAACACAAAAAAACCACAACCTCTCGAAAAAAGAGAAGAAAAAAAAGGTTTCAGCGCAGAATCAAACCTGGTCATGCATGACCAAGAGTCGAACGCTCTACCAGCTGAGCCATTAGAGAATTGCTATGACGGAGTGTTTGTAAAGCATGTAAATCCACTTCTAAGCTATCGGCCCAGGAACAATCAACCATATATTTTAAACATGATGGATAGGTTCAGGAAGCTCCTATTATGACATGTTTTGCTTTCCTTTGGCATGTCATAGACGCTGAATTAACACTCACACAGTCACACAGAGGAGGAAGTGTATTATAGATGTTCAACCCAGACATGTGCATTCGTACTCATTCAGTGATTCACGCACACACCGTGTGTGGTACTGCTACCGAGTACCGTCATTCTACAAGCAACGAGTCAATCCTGTTAACACGATTCATAACTGGTAGGTTTTTAGGCTAGATTCGCTTCGAAAAGTTGCAGAAAATCTGATGGTGGTAACAATCTGACGGTATAACAAGTTTTGACAAGGAAAAAACCAAGCAAGTAATCATTCTGACCGTTGTCAGCCATGTTCACCACGACAACGGCAGGATTCTAACGCATCATGAAGAAGGCTGAAATGGTCGGTGTCGGTGGTTGTTGTGACTCTTGACCGGTACTGTACTCCATGCACCTTAACGGTCCGTGTGATTCGGGTGTAATCTTAAGCTTAACGACGTTTATTGGCAGTATTACACCCGAATCACACAGAGCACAAACTTTGCGCAGCTGAGTGCGAGAATCTGGGTCACGTGTCGGCGTCTATTTTCATGGCTCGTGAGTGCCTGGCTAAAGTGCGTTAGAATCCTGCCTTTTTCACCCTCTGTTTGCAGAAGCTCCTAATCTCGCTGGAAACAAGATTTCATACTCTTGTCGTGGAACCAAACGACGACAAGAGTGACCTGATTTTTCAATACAAACACTGTATTCATTTTGTTGTTTAGACTGCAAGTGTAACTTTTCTGACTTGCGTTCCACTCAACACATTTTTCACCTAGTGGACATGTACTCGATTAATTGACTCGATTAAATTGAACTGATGTATTTGATATACATTTGTATTAATCCGGAAAAATTAGGAAATCATACTTCATTCATTCGAGCATTAGTCTTGACAGCGTTCAGCGGACGAAGTAAACATCAATCTACTTCGACCATAACGTAAGTGCGAGTTGCAGACGAAACTATCACCGTCACATGACACGGTGACGCCGAATGTCAAATCACTGCTATCTTACGGTCGTAATTATCGGACAAAGTCTGAATAATCTGAGAAAGAAAATCGAATTGGTTTATTATGTGTATGAATACGAGTTTTTTTAATCGACTTCGGTCAATTTCGCGCTGCCTTGCAGTGATGATTTGAATACGAAGCAGTCGTCTGCAAGGCGAAAACGATCTCGAAGCCAGCGAAGCCGAAGTTTCGACCATGAATGGAAAAAATCGTATTACGACCGTCAACCACTTTCTCTTCAAACCTCGATTCTGAAAATTTGATACATTCAATCGGACCTAACTTCCAGTTAGTGTGCAAAATCTCAAGGAAATCCGTCCAGTAGTTTTTGAGATATAAGCCGTGGAGTCGGGACAGACAGACAGACAGACAGACAGACACACACACACACACACACACACACACACACACACACACACACAGACAGATAAAGTCTGTAGGACCTCCAGTAAACCATGAGGGATAATTCTTTCTCCTTTACCAGTGTTCTCAAATTCAGTGTTCGTCATTAAACAGCTTCAAAAAAAGAATTGACACGATGTTCAAAGACTACATGTACTGTGATGATGTTGGCCACCCGCTGCTGTTGCCACGTATACCACTCTCTGCCACTCATAAGCCACCGGAAGAAAAGTATAGAGAATAGGCACGATCTTTTAAGATCGTTAGAACTAGGGTAGTAAAAAGTGAGAGTAGCCATAAGTACTGATCAAAAGATCAGATAAAGGCCTCGCGGCCTAAGACATCTGAGGACATATCTTCTCTGTCCTCGCAAATGACGTCACGTTATTGATGACGTCGCACATGTTGGAATTTCGCCATTCCATCAAATTGCCTACCTCCCCAGGTGTTTCGAAATTCTTCTCCTGGCATATAGAATCGAAATTGTACTTGCAAATGACGTAACGTTATTAATGACGTCAAATTTGGCTATTCCGTCAATTGTCATTTCAATCATTTTTCGACCGGTAATTTTGAGAATACGACCTTAAAAAACCACTTTCTCTTCAAGCCTTGATTCTGAAAATTTGATACATTCAATCGGACCTAACTTCCAGTTAGTGTGCAAAATCTCAAGGAAATCCGTCCAGTAGTTTTTGAGATATAAGCCGTGGAGACGGGACAGACAGACACACACACAGACAGACTAATAAAGTCTGTAGGACCTCCAGTAAACCTGGAGGGATAAAATGCATGTTTACAATATTTTCCCTACCAAGAAAGTTTTGATTTCTGGTCTCAAATTCCCCAGTGAGGTAGCCAGTCCAATCAGTTAGCACTTGATGAGTTAAAAATCTCTAAAATTTTAAGTGGATGATTAACATTCAACAAACTTTTCACAATGAAAAATTTTACAATCTTCACTAAACCATACTTTCCAGTTTCCCTCATTGAAATTCATTGTCATAAATAATAAACAAGAAACATTATCACCAGGGCACAGTGTGGCCAACGCACCTTGCTGGAAGAAGCCTGCCTGGTTAGACCAGTTGCCGCGGCCCCTGCCTCCTCCTCCCCTTCCCATGAAGGCCCCTTGCCCTGGGGTGGCTCCTGCAAGGGGAGGGGTGCCCACCACGCCTGTCTTGACCAGCTTCAGGGCCAGGTATAGCTGCTCCAATGTGCAACCAGAGAGGTCCTCCATCATCTCTGCTTGGTTGCCCTGAACACCACGACCTCCCGGGGAGTGCTGTCCACCCCTTGCCCCGCTTCCAAAGCTTGGCATGCCAGAGCCCCAACTCTGCCCACCCCCAGAAAATTCTCCAGAAGTTCCTGCACTAGTGTTGAACTTGAAGCTTCCATGTTTCTCCCTCTTAACAGGGAAAGTTGAGCCATCAGGCCCCGTGGAGGCCCTCTTCAAGGTCCTGTTGGCACTGGTCCCCATCATGGCCTGAGAGGGGCTGCTAGTACTGGCTGAGCTTTCATAGCCTCTACCATAGTCACCTCCACTGCCACTGGTAAGAAAACTCTCCTGAGAGTATGACCCTTGGTTCCCTTGGGTGGATCCAAAACTTGACTGCCCAGCAAACACATCATCATTCCCATAGCTGCCTCTTGCCATGGATTCCCCAGGGAAGGAGCTGGAGTCGCCAGTCCAGCCAGAGCCAAAGGAGGATGGCATGTCGTACCCATGGCCAGCACTACTGGAGCCTGAGGCACCCTGTGTGTTTGAGTTGCCACCTATGCGGCTCTGATAAGGATAGTTGCCCTGCATAGTGCTGCTCTCCAGTGGTAGAGGCAGGAATTATGTGGTGAACAGTGAGCAGATCTCAAAGACCCTAAGAGGCTCAAGCTAAACTGGTTAGCCTGGAGGGTCAAGGGGGAAAGGGTTTGGGATATTGATAAGGCCTGGATTTAGAGTTAATGATATAGGAGTCTGGCTGAGAAGTTTCCTAACATATAAGCCCTGTGAAAATAACCTCTCCCCAACCCACACAGAGTGAGACAGCTGCTCCCTGAAAAAGAAAAAGAAAAGTATCACACACACACACACACACACACACACACACACAGAGTACAAGATATCTATTGCATTCTCAGTTCAGCTCTCAAATGCATGAAACAATTATTCTGGGCACATCCTAATTCTAATGAGATAACAATGGCAAAACTATTGCAATAGAGAGAGACTATCTTATAGCTTTTGCATTCAACCAAGTTTTCTTTGAGAGTGCATGCACCATCTATATGAAAATAATTATGGCTTTATCCATTTCACTGAGACTGACCTATCCCTAACTAGTTCAGTTGTGCAGAGTAAATCATTAAATGGCAGGGGAAAAAAGGATCCTCATCACAGGCAGAAGGTAGCAAGTGTTGGGGGTGCTGGCACAATTATAAGAGAAAGCAGACAAATCAGGAGACATAAGAATGTTGAAATTGATGTCAGGCAGAAAAGATTTGAGAGATAAACACAGATTCACAGGTGAAGGCTTGGATGGTGTTGACATTGATTATATCATTACATGTGTCATGGAAAACATTACTTGTGCTTCCAAAAGTTACAAGACATGTCTGTACCCCTATGACATTAGTTGTTGTCTCCACTAAAAAAACCAACAGAATTTTATGCAAGTGTACACATATGATAAAGCAAAGGGTGTCAAAGATGTATTTTGCTGCATTTCCATCCTTTTGATTTTCAGACCATGTCATCCAAACACAAGCAAGGTGTTTCTTGCTTATGTTTGTCAAGGACCCAAATGCCATTGACCGTGGAGCCTACAGAGCCACACCCTACTCTGGCGCAAGTTCAAGCAGCTCTCCACTGTGAACCTGGACCAGGTGGCGAAAGCTCTGCCTCAGTCCAAGGGAGCAGCAGTCCCCCTACACCTGGGCAGCCACCATTCCACAGGGCAGTCAGAAACGTCCCTGAACCACCTGGTGCTTGCTTATGGCCTCCCCAATCCTGCAGACTCTAGCGCCCAGGACAAACCAGGCAGCTGGCTCAGCGAGGATAGGGCAGACACAACAGCAGCCCCAGAGGGTGCAGTTACCTTCTCCCTGCGCTCTTCTGGATGTCCCCTCTCCTCAACTGCATGGACTAGCACAGTGTACCAGCAAGCTGCCTGAGGAACAGAAGAAGTCACAAGTGCAAACATTTGCTCATTCACGAGACTAATCAGAGGAGAAAGTACTGTAATGGTAGGATCTTAATTCCTAGATGCAAAACTACTGTAGCACATATTCTGGGACTGAGATGATCTTGTTCCCAGCTCTGGGACCCGTGTGGTAGAAAGCTAGGATATTTGGGACTAGTCCCGTAGTGGGTAGCCTTCTTACTTGACGTAACTAGCCCCCACTGCACTACTCTCCCAAATCTTGAATACTTGCACTTTGAAAACATTTTGCAGAAACTGCAATGCATTATTTGCAGGATGATCACAGAAGTATCAGGTGCCACTTGGGCAAATCTTTCAATGAGTGCATCTGTAAATGGAAAAGTACCACCGCGCAAAGAATGATGAGACATGGTACAATCATACCCAAGCTTTCACATTCCACCACAATCATCGAGAAAGTAAAATTTATCATTTCCATTTTGCCTTACTTGGACAATTACATCACGAGTAAAATCATCCCTTGAATTCCCTCGTGACACTTGTGTCAAGCCTTAAGAATCATCAAGTCAAGCTACTTACTGATTTCCAAAGTTTTAGTTAGGGACTCGTGCTGTTTCTGTCCTGAGCTTTTCTCTGCAAAATGCCACCTCATAACATGCCCCTTGGTTTAGATCCTAGAATTTATTCCATCCACACTTTCTCCCCAAATATGTCTTCTAACTCTTTATCATCCCAACTACATGCATTTCTTACTCTCATTTTAACTCTAACTTCTAAGAATGACTATTCAACATACAATGTTCTGCAACGCCACACTCCACCTTTCCTGTCGATCCCATACTGCCCCTAGCTACCCAGCAAGGATGTGGGCATCTTTTTTAGTGACCATATATGCAGAACAACAACAGACAGCTCTTCAAAACCAAATTTAGAAAAATGAAAATATGAGATGAGTAGCTGGGGATTACATCATTCAACACACAGTATTTTTAGTGTGTCTTATCCCTGGAATCACAGGAAAATATGTCTTTTTATTTCTTTATTTATTTATTTTTAAGTACTAAAGCTATCAAATTAAGTCTAGTTCTCTAAATTACATCTTCCCCCCAACAACAAGGAAAATTACACAAATGTGTTGTAGCACCATAGTCAACAACTCCATCCAGCGCATAAGGTTGTTAATGTTATGGGAATGACAGCAAGGGTAGAGAGAGGCAGCATGGGACATCATACACATGATACAGTAACATTGTAACAACAGGCTTGTGAAATCAGTGTCAAAAAGTCTGCCATGACATCTGGTGAAATCTCAGACATAACATTACACACTGAGGTCCTGAAGAATGTAATCATGTGCAGATCTATGCTAAATCACTTTCAAAAAGAGCTGAAAACAAGAGAGTAGCTACTGAGAGTAAATAATCATCAGACAGTACACTGTATTTTTAACTAAGTGAAGCAAATGAAAAATGAGTCGTTGTCCATGAAAATGCTACCTTTGCATGGATGCAATGAAAGAAATTCATTCTTCTAAAGCACTTCATAGTTGTGCACCAACTCTTCAGTTATTCATAATATTCCTCAAACACAGTTATCCTTGAGAATATGCTATTGGGATCATCATCATCATCATCATCATCATCATCATCATCATCATCATCATCATCATCATCATCATCAACAGTTTATTTTGCCCTATTCCACAGAGATTGCTCAGAGTACACAGATTAAAAAAAATACTAAACAGCTTGTTCAAATAAGTATGCCTTTAGTTTTCTTCAGAAGTCACTTGGAGAGGAGCACTTTCTCAAATAATCTGAAGAGTTCCACACAGCAGGGCCAGCTGATGGAAAGACCTTCAGTCCAAAGGACCTCTTTCCTGGTGTGCCTGGCCTTAGAAGGGATTGTGACGGAGGCAGAGCATAGGGCCCTGCCAGGTTGGTACAAAGGGAGATCTTGCACATAAGAAGGTGCAGTGGAGTAGAAGCGTAAGTGAAACTGCCCAGCTTTAAAGTTGAATTTAACTCTCTCACATCAAAAGCCAGTGGAGAGAGAGCCTTGAACTTGAAGACCAGGGTAATGTGGTCTGCTTTCTTTTTCTTTGAAGTCCCTCTGGCCCCTGCATTGTGAAGAGTCTGCAGTCTCTTTAAAGATCCACTAGGACATGCTCAACTTGTAATGTTAGCAGATACATTATGAAAAGTTAAACCTATCGGTTAAGTTTGTTTAGTCAGATCACTGTTCATTTGCGCGATATTGCATTGTATAACTGCTATTTTTCACCTGGCCAAACAAAACCAATGAAACATTTTGCATGCGCAAGACTGCAACGTCATATATGGCTCATTCTCTGGAAAGGTACACAAGGAGGGGTTACGTCCTTAAATTGGTCAGACCAAAAGTATTACACTATAAGACCCAAATCTATTCAAGTAGACAAACAAAAGACATATTAAAGAAACACCATGAGCAATGGGAAAAGGCTGAGTGTAAAATTTGAGCTTTTATCGCTAGTTGTGTTGACAAAATGTGCCGATTTCAGCTGGCCAGTTTGTTACACGGAAAAACGAGAACTTTTCAGATAACAATTGCAACTGGATTTTCCTGTTAAATTTCAAAAAGAACGGTTGTATTTTAATCTATAACACACATACTTGACAATTACAGATCACGTTTGTAACAATTTTGCACTTTTGTGAAACAATTAGGGATTTAATTTTGCTGACTTGTTCGTAACATGTCGTGTCCGATCGAAGATTTTGTAAATATACTCGGCGGAAGAATATTAAGCAAACGAATTGACCCAATTCCATGTCCATTCAAAAACAGAATGTTTGAGAGAGTCATATTTGATAGAAAACACAATTTATGAAGGGAAACTTGCTAGATGTGAGATGAAATTGCGTCATTTCTGAATTTGTGTCCACAAAATGCGTTACGACACAGCAATCAACTGGACTACATTTTTCAAGGCAAACTAGTCCTGCAAGGGGAATAACTGCAAAGGTCCTACGCGGAAGGACATACTGAGTGATCCCTGTGTGGTTTTCACAAACTGCGTGTTCGCGGAAAGCAGTACTGTAAACTCAAATATGTGGTGTCCGCTTCGTTCGTCAGTGTTACGAACTAGAAATGCCCGCCATTTCTTCCAGTGTGCTAGCTGAAGATCGCCTACGATGGAAATTTCAGGATTTTAGTAATGTTTCTCATCGTTAAATGTGAAACTTTATTCCTTTTTTAATCCTTAGTTGTGCTTACCGATTGTTGTTGACTAAGTTTGTGAGGTGAAAATAGATCGAAAACCGGTTCGATCCGTCAAACGGAAACATTTCTTTGAAAATGTGTGGTTTCTTGTGAAATTAAACATAAAATATGACAGCATTACCCTTCATACCGGACCCAAAATTATTCCTTACCGTATCTTACAACTTTATTTAAAGTTTTGTTACTAAAATAGCATGTTTTGTCGATCTATTGCTTGTTCTTTCTTGTTCGTAAACAAGACACGATGGAAGTGTCTTTGTTACAACCTAGAGATTATCCTTGAGATATATTGTTTAAAATTTGTTTTGTTTTTTCCCCTGATGCTTTCATGGTGAAAAGGCTTTCTAGATCTTTGTTTACTTCTCTCCAATACGCAAGCAATAGTGATGGCACATCAATACTTAAATAACATGTGGATTTTGCTTTTGTTCAACTGGTTTGTAACAAGACACGATAAGTAAAGTGTCTAATTTTGTTCCAAATGTCAAGATTAATAAGTTATCTATTGCAAGCTATTTATGATGTGTTTATAAGTCGTTTTTAACATGTTTTGTAAGGAAATTATCTGAAAACCATTATGTTTTGACCACATTTAATATCGGTTTGGCGTCCAGTGTTACAAACGAGAAATGTGGTCAAGCACCTCTTCATACCCCATTTACTTAGAAAAAGGCAAAGACCTTGCTCCAGTTTTACTCTAGATGATAGGTCCAAGCATTCTTTTACCTGAATATGTACTTTTAATACAAAAATTTGATGAAAAATATTTCACCACCCATGTAACAGATTTGTGTACCTTTCCAGAGAATGAGCCATATATATATATATATACATGTACTTCCTTCCAACACAAATTGATGACGAACGCTGGAAGCGTTCAGATGGGTTGTGAAAGCAGTGACTTCTACAGTGATTTGGACACTTTCATCCATTCAGCCATATCTGAATGAACCATATTGCAGCAATGCAGATAACTCAGAAGAATGGACGGATGGATGGATGGATGGATGGATGGATGGATGGATGGATGGATGGATGGATGGATGGATGGATGGATGGATGGATGGATGGATGGTGTTTTATGGCCTATCACCATCAGCCTTTGTAGGCTATGTAAGGCCATTAAGCACGAAAATCACTTGAACAGTTTAGAGTAAATGCAAAGCGAGTCACACTCACAGTGTCCCTACTTATTCGCCTCTTACAAATCCCGTAGAGAGACGCGGTGGGTCAATTCTTGTAACCCCAAACCCACAGGGGAAACTCAGAAGAAGACATCAGTCCTCCTCCGTGTGTATCGGATCAACTGCACTCGACTACATGGTAAGGTTAAGGGCCGAAGATGGAAATTTTGCAATAAAATAATGTTCTAGGATTCTTGGGCAGTCCCATTTCCTCTGCCAGGCGCTGCGAAACTGGGTAGCAGTGGGGTCCGAAGTGCTTGCTGCAGATCACCAAATTTTTGGTATGCACATAGTTTGCTCGACATAGTTCACAAATTGAACCCACTCTCCATTAAGAGATGATTCTCGTGGAAATCTATGGATGCCCACTCCATCATCACTTCTAAGCGAGCATTCTGCTACGGCACACTGTTTCCCATAACGCTTCCTTGAAAGGTTTGGATTGGATGTTGCCATGCTCTTTCCACACATTCATGTTGCATACTTACATCGCGTCACTTCCTGATTAGGCTGGAATTTAACAATTTCCAGGTGAGCTGTTTAGAAATAAAATAAATAAAAATCAACGTCTAATCTTAGGGTCAAATAAAGACAATAATACATTTATTCACTACTATGTCGACTCTTTCTCCGATTTCAGCGAGTGCCCTAGTAGATCTTTAAGGAGTATTGAGTGCTTCTGCAAGTAGGGCATTGCAATTGTCCATCCAGCCTTGACCACCCCATTGAAATAGTCCATCCAGCTTCATAGTATAATTGCTGATGTAAAGGTTTCTGCCAGCGTGGAGACCATTAAATGCCTGTCCGTAGCTGAGTTCCTCAACTCACAGAAGCTGGTTGACAGGATCCAAACGGCCTGATGATGCATGCTAAGATCAGAATCCAGCACCATCTCAAGTTTTTCACAGAAAGCGAAAGAGGAACCTTTGCAATTTGCATCGCCAATTTTGATTTCCTCTAAATTTGCAGCAAGTCTCCTTTCATGCAGACCCAGCATTTGTATGTTGGAACTTGGATTCATTCAGTTATATAGTTGGCTGACATCCATAACTTAATACTAGTAAAAAGTAGTATTGCTGCATCATTACCATTACAGCGACATGAATATCTTCAGCTGTTGGTTGGAGAGACATCAGCAGCAGGTAGTCATCAGCATAGAAGAGATATATGATGCTTTACCTTTCAATTTTGCAACCCAGGGGTGCAGTGCATGGTGAATAAGATTGAAACAAGAACTGAGCCTTGGGGAACACTATAATTAAGCTCTGAGGGATTCGAGGGGCAAGGGCAAGACTGCATTGATACAGTTTAGAATCAGTCAGTTTAATGTGATCTGAACAAATCAAGTGCAGAACCAGCAATGCTGAAATTCATTCAACAGCTTGATTTTGTTCAAACATTCTAGCAGTTGGAATGCTGCAACTCTCTCGTTTGTTTTGGAGATGAATGGCAGATTTGTCACTGTTTCAGCTTGCCACCTTTTCTAGCTTAAAACTTATTTCAGCATAAGAGAGGCGCATTTGATTTGTTCGAGACAAGGAATGAACACTTCCGCTTTCAACATCAAATTGATGATCAATTGATGAATTGTTCGTTTTCACAGTAATTGTTGTTACCACTTAATTCTTCATGTTATACAGGAGGTATTAGCAACAAACACATAACAAAATAAAATATTACCGCTTGAGCATTAGGAATCGATGTGAATTCCACTTGTACACTGCGCACTTCTCCAAGGAATACGCAAATTATGTCAGTTATCGTCACGAGCGTCAAAGATACGAGAGCGCCCAAGGGTAAGCAACTCCGGTTTACCTTTCTTCTTCTTCTTAGGTTTTAAGGCAGCCAACACCAACATGCTGGTGAAACTGCTGCACTTTTTTTGCGTGCTGGGTATTTTATCTGTGGCCGGCACTCACCCGTCGAGGACATGAGTGTCAGGATCTTTATAGTGCGCGATTTTGATGTTTTGTGAATGTGTATCACACACTAGGCCTCGGTTTATGAAGGTCTCATCCGAAGGACCTGGGGAGAAGCCCTGAGGAGGGCCGTTTTTGGCAGCCCTGAGGAGGGCTTTGCCTCGGCCGCTCCGTGCGCGGAGACGGCAGTGTCCGGAGAGTCAAATGAAAAAAAGACAATTAATATAGCCCGCTACACCCGTTCGAAGATGACAGGAGTATGGAAAAAGACGATAGCGGGATGTTTGGTGTTTTACGGCCTAGCAGCCTTTGTAGGCTATGTAAGGCCTATAACTAGCACGAAAGTCATAATAGTTTAGAGTAAACGCAAATCAAGACACGATGTTCCTATTTATTCGCCCCTTACTTACTGGCTTAGGCCTTACGAGTCGCGTAGGGAGACGCGGTGTGTACGATAGCGGGACAAAAATGAGCAAGATCGTCAGATGAGAATGGAAACAGACGACCGAGTATACGAAAGAAGAGGGAGAAAAGAGTGTGGTGAAAGAAATCGTATGACTTTTCATGACTTGGTAGTGGTTTCCACGACTTTCCAGGTCTTAATTTTTACACACACACACACACACACACACACACACACACACACACACACACACACACACACACATGCCTATACATGCAGTGCACTCTGGTTATAACTTGATATCACGGGGGGCACAAGCTAGGAGAACCCCCGTACAACCGGATATTGCGAAGAGCAACAATACACAAAGTGAGATATCAATGGAAACGTGACCCGTGAAACTGCAACGTTGATTGAAATGACATCTATATAAAGGACTTAAGTGTGAGACAACAAACAACGATAAGAGAACTGATGGAATTTCTACTAAAAAGGAGTAGATGATTATAGGGAAATTACTGGAACGAAGGCTTGAAAATTGCTAATTTGGTCTGAATTTTTCTTCCCATCTGGAATTTCTCGAATGAGGACGCCGACAGCACACCAGGGCTGGACCAGCCCTGGACCAGCCCTGGCATCCAGCCCTGGCCAGCCCTGGCATCCAGCCCTGGACTAGCCTAGAAATGGTCATTGGGCCAGCCCTGGCATCCAGCCCTGGCCAGCCCTGGCATCCAGCCCTGGACTAGCCTAGAAATGGTCATTGGGCCAGCCCTGGCATCCAGCCCTGGCCAGCCCTGGCATCCAGCCCTGGACCAGCCCTGGCATCCAGCCCTGGCCAGCCCTGGCATCCAGCCCTGGACCAGCCCTGGCATCCAGCCCTGGCATCCAGCCCTGGACTAGCCTAGAAATGGTCATTGGGCCAGCCCTGGAACAGCCCTGGCATCCAGGCCTTGCCTATTCCAGGCCTGGAATTACTGCCTTAGGACCTGCATGGGTTCCAGGGGTGGTCTTGTCCAAGCCCGATAAACTGTCTTGAATCCTTCACTTGAATAACTGTAGCATTTTCTTGAAAAGGAGAAGAATTCTCCAGCAGCCATACCCGGCCAGATACAGAGAGAGAGAGAGAGAGAGAGAGAGAGAGAGAGAGAGAGAGAGAGAGAGAGAGAGAGAGAGAGAGAGAGAGAGAGAGAGAGAGAGAGAGAGAGAGAGAGAGAGAGAGAGAGAGAGACACAAACACACAAAAACACATCCACATAAACACACACACATGCACACAGAGCGCGCACAGCACACACAAACACAATGAGAGAAGGCAAAAATTGTACAGATTGAATTTAGATTCCAGAAATATCTTACTAAGTGTAAATAACCTTACATGAAAAACAAAGTCATTGATTGACAAGTAACGACATTTATTAGAATTTATCACTAAACAGTCACAGTGTGCAATCTTTGGATTCAGCATGAGTTACATGAGTTGTATAATTATATTCAAAATATATGCATAGATTTATAGATTTAGTTGTACTTTGAGGTTAGAGATAGTTTGGTTTGCTAAATCTATCTATCTGTCTAAGAAAATCAATATTCCATTCTTCCATTTCCTTTCCACTTTCTGCCTACGCATTTTGTTGGGTGGTCTGCGTGCCCGGTCTGTTGCTCTTGCCGCCTTTCTGCCTATCCCGCCAGCAGCTCAGCCACTCTCCTAGGTAAGATGTGTACATCTTCCTCTCGACTTGATGTCGTTTTGAGACAGCATCTGTCAAAACAAATTGGTGAATAAGAATGATATATTTGTGAACAAAGCACAGCTCCAAATAGCAAAACTAAAGCTTCTTCATTCTTCCTCAATAGCTCAGCATTCCATATTCTATAATAACAAATGCGTACAGAACTTGATCAAACACTCTTATTCAGACATATAAAAATGTGCTAAGATTTTGGCACTGCCGCTTCTGATGACAAGAAATGAAATCATTAAATTTATTTTTTCAGGTCTAAATGGAAGTTGCACGATTTAGATATTTAATATTTCTTACTGAAGAGGGCCTGGTGGAGATTGGACAGCTGTGTAAACGCCGTCTTGCTGAGGTTCGATTTGCCAGATAGGTTGTATTGCCCCTGAAGAGCTGGCGTCATCAGGGTCTTCCCTGCCATCTGGAGAAGGACTTTGAAGGTTTCCTCCCCAGATTAGAGATGTAGCGCTCCTGAGGAACAAAAGTTGACCAGATTAAGTACAAAATCATGTATAAACATGGACAACACTAAAAAAATTACTATACTAAATCAGTAATGTAGATATTCACAAACGGAAATCCGCTGTGTGACGGTAGAGGCGAGACAGAATATGGACAGGAATGTGCTATCGAAATGCAGAACATCTGGCAATATGCAGGAAGTTTATCGATAAAGAGTATGGCTATAGAAGAAAGTGTCAGAAAGTTTTGGAGCTAATAAACCTCAGGAGGTGGGGCAGACAAAGAGAGAGGAGGAGGAGGAGGAGGAGGAGGAGGAGGAGAGAGAGAGAGAGAGAGAGAGAGAGAGAGAGAGAGAGAGAGAGAGAGAGAGAGAGAGAGGAGTTTTTCACTGTTTATCCAAGCCGAATGACACGTTAGTAATAAATACGCGTAGCATTTTATAATTTCTTGCTTCATATTTCATGAGGTAGTGATTGTACAGTCAGTACCTAGTAAAGTATCTTTTGTTGCTAGCACTTTCTTAAATGTCAAAAATGAATCAAATTATTTCCTACTCCCTGTTGTATTTTACATTTTCTCTGCAGATATGAAATGAAGAAATTTTATATATATCGAGAACTTACCAATTGTTGTCGAGTTGCAGGGTCTGCTAGGGACAGATCCAAACGTTCCAGTTCTTCTTTGGATTCCAGTGGGTATTCAAACTCCACTGGCAGAGCTGGCCTCTGGAGTCTTTGCTCCCCGTCTGCTGCTTCTGTGGAGTTAGCCATCCTCTCACTCATGCTGGCAACCTGCTGATGTAATTGTGACACCATCACCAGCAACTTCTCATTCTGACGCATCAGAATACGAAATTGAGGAGTTAGATCTGAAAAAGAAAATGCAGGAGGATCTACATTAGGGGACAAAACGGCATTGGAAATGAGTCAACTCAGTCATGCTTTTCATGGTGAGTTTTTTTTTTAATAATTGAGGGTTATATCTTTGCCCCCCATGTTTTGGAGACTTAGAATGAAGAGAATAAGCTGAAAATTTGCACATACATGTAAACACGAATGATAATTTCTGTAAAGTGTGTTAGAAAATTCATTCTTGTGTGATCCTCTTGCAATTCAAGTTTAAACTTTCTTTAACCTTAACATTGATTTTATCAAAATGTAGTTGACATTTTGCAGTGACGATAGTGCTCCCTACTTTATTTTTGCGTTGGTTACTGATAATGTGCAGACATTATAGCTTGCATGTGTAGAAATGGATGCAACATACAATAAAATAAGGTGTATCAATAAAATAAACACTGAATATTTTTTAATGTGTGCGTGTTTGATGCGTCAAATTGCATGAGCGTAGCTCAAACACTTTTTGAACAGTGAATTTTCTTGAAAGGCTCCCTGTTCGTCAATTCCATGCAGAGTTATCTCCCCTTTGACCACATTGAGATCTCAATGTGGTCGAGTTTTTCCGTGGAAGCAACACTGACGCCCTTGAGGCAAAA
>JAWQFJ010004535.1:0-13955 GCA_034096865.1 Theodoxus fluviatilis | reverse complement strand
TGTCACGACTCGATAGTAAAATGTGTTCTGTAAATAAGTTTATCGGGTGGGGCTTGGGGGCCTTTAAGCGGTGTGATCTGCCTTTAAGTTCAGCATTAGGCGTCTCATGCTGTTGCACGGGTTTTGCCAGTTGTTGTCAGGTTTTTTAAATAGATGATTACATTTTGGGAGGGTTAATTAAGACTTAGTACCATGTGCATGTGCTGCAGGGTTGGGTTGGTGCGGGGCCGTAATTGTGACTTGTTTTGCATGCTTTTCGTAAGGATTTCCTCGGGGCCGTTGATTAGTTCAGTTGCTTCATGTCCGGTGTGTTTTCGTTCATTTTTCTCGTGCCGGCCTGGTTTTTTTTCCCTATTTAGTTCAGTTAGCGTGGGGTCCCAGTCAGTTGTCACTCCGGATCGCAGGGTAAGTGGTTATGGTCTTTGGTTCTCCTTCTGTTTCTTTTAGGTATTTACCGCGTACGCGTCGGCGCTTGTGTGGTTAGCGTGGGTAAAATTACTATTGCTTGTTGTTTTGTTTATTTCAGATCCTGGTGGGTAGGGTGGCGGTGGAGTTTGCGTTTTGGATTGTAGGAGTGAAGGGTTTGGGGTTTTGACGGTGCGGTGGAGTATTTGGTGATTGGTGAGGTAGGGTGAAGGTTTGGTGCTTTGTGATGGGAAAGTGAAGGTTTGATGAGTTGTGACGCGGAGGTGAAGTGTTTGTGACTGCGGAGGTGAAGTATTTTCCTTGGACTGTGGCGGTGAAGGATTTGGACTGTGAGGGGAAGGGGTTTGGTGATCTGGACTGAGGAGGGGAAGTGTGGTGACATTTGGACTATGAAGGGAAGGGCTGGTGGTTTGGTGATGTGAAGGGTTTGTGAGTTGTGCTGTGGAAGTGAAGAGTTGGTGATTTTTGGGGCTGTGAAGGTGAAGGGTTGGACTTTGAGTGGTGGCTGTGATTTTGAGTTGTGGAGGGGTTTTGGGTTGTGATTTTGTGTTGTGAAGGTGAAGGAGTGTGATTTGAGCTGTGAAGAGGAAGGGTTTATGATCGGTGCTGCGGATGGGAAGGCGTTGTGATTTGGATTGTGGAGGTGAAGTGTTTGGGGATTTGGACTGAAGGGGAAAGTGCTGTGTGATTTGGACTGTGGCGGTGGAGTTTGGGATTTGGACTGTGGAAGGGAAGTGCTGTGGGAGTTGAACTGTGGAGTGAAGGGTGTTGGGATTTGTGCGGCGGAAGGGAAGGGGTTTGGGATGTTTGCGGTGGAGATGTAGGGTTGCGAGTTGTATTGTGGATGGGAAGTCAGAGTGTGTAATCTGGTTCTTGTGTTCCTGTGTGTATTAAATCCTTTTGTTATTCGTTTACCTATGCTTTCGTGTTCTATCTCGTGTACGTCTTTCCCCAAGTAGCCCAGGGGTAGGGAGTGATTTCCAGTTTACAGATCAAGAGTGTGAGTACCAGCCATCACCACCAACCAGCTCTTGACACAGTGTATGAGACAATTCAGATGAAACCAAATTATTGGATCGGGGAATGTATAAAAAAATCCTCCATGAAGAACTTTGACTGAGGAAAGAACAAGCAAGTGGGCGCCCCATCAGTTGTCAGAGGACCAAAACAGAGCAAGAGTGGAATGATGCTGCACCATACTAGAAAAGTTTGACGGAAGGCAGTCTTGTGGGTTTTGGGATGTGGTAACAGGTGACATTTGATCATTGATGTGATGAGTGACTATCTGAACTTGTGTTGAAAACTGTCACTGCAATGGTTTTGCACCAAGGAACTACATGTTTACCATGATTGCTTTGAATGTATTGTAGGTCTTTTCTGAAATTGTGTCAACTCCATATTGTTATTAATGTTTTCTTGTTTTTTACCTTAGGTGTTATTTATCTGTCACCCATAAAGTTTTGTCTGTTTAAACCATTGCTGTATTATCAAGTTGTAAAAGCATGGTAAATATCCTCTATTCTAAAACTGACATTTTATGTCCTAGTTTTACATCCATGCCAAGTCATATAAATGAGATTTGCTTTCTTTGTCTTCTTCTTGCCTGCCAAGACGATATTACATTTCACTAATACTCTTCATTTATGTAAAACTGGTTTGAACAAACCTTTCTAGACTTGTTCTATACAGATACCTCATGTTTTGTTATGAATAACATTTACAAGGACTGGATCAGTAATCATATTGAAAAAAACAGGAACACCATTGGGTTGTGATATTTGCCTTGTGATGTGTAATTGTCATGCCATGGTTTTTAGAAACATGTTTTGAGTTTTTCCAGGTGAGTCCCTTTTACTTGGTGTATTATTTTTAGAATATATTCATATTGGAAATGGCCTCGGCAGAATCCAGTCAGGTCACTTGGATGTGATTTTCACATCATCTGTAGTTGAGTGATCTGTGATTGTTACACCCGTTTTTGTGAGCACAATGTGTTCTCTCAAAACCTGATAAGACAGAGTTGTTCCTGTACTGTTTTCCATTAAACATTTCACTGTTGTATGGGACAAGAATGTTTGTCATGATTTGCTTAGAGCTAAGAAGTGTCCTTCACAGAGCCTCTGGTGAGAAGGGATCCCCTACTGCTGGTGCTCACTGCTGCAGGCCTCACGCCACACCTGCCATCACTGGGTGTGTGATTAGTAGATCCGCCCCACTCTTTTGCCACAAACAGACATGGCATTTGAAGCACCATCATTCCTAGAGTTGCATTCTTATCAAGGTGCATGATGTGCTTTGCGTCTCCTCACACTAGCGCGAGTCCTGAGGCGGGTTTCCCAGACTATTGATATGCAATCCAAAGCAATCCACAGCAATCCACAGCAAGCCAAAGCAATCCACAGCAAGCCAAAGCAATCCACAGCAAGCCAAAGCAATCCACAGCAATCCAAAGCAATCCACAGCAATCCACAGCAAGCCAAAGCAATCCACAGCAAGCCAAAGCAATCCACAGCAAGCCAAAGCAATCCACAGCAAGCCAAAGCAATCCAAAGGCCATTTCCTGCATTATTTGTAAATGAGTGCTATAATCATGCAGATGTTTGTATCAAAATTGGGCCAAAAAAGCCGAGTCAAGTTTTGAAAACTGATTCATAACAAGAACTAACTGGATGTTGCATGTGGTTACAGCAATCACATTTTTACAGACCGGAAATGAATTGCCTCGGGTTGCATACCCATCGCCCTGGGACATCTGCCTCGGGTGACTGCCATGGCATTGGTTGAAGACTTTGTTTAGGAAACAGCTATGGCATTGGTTGAAGACTTGTTAAAGTTGTTTCAGGTAACTGCTATGGCATAATTAGTTGAAATCTTGTTTCAGGTAACTGCTAAGGCATAATTGGTTGAAAACTTGTTTTAGGTAACTGCTATAGCATAATTGGTTGAAAACTTGTTTCAGGTAAATGCTATGGCATAATTGGTTGAAAACATGGTTTAGGTAAATGCTATGGCATAATTGGTTGAAAACTTGTTTCAGGTAACTGCTATGGCATAATTAGTTGAAATCTTGTTTCAGGTAACTGCTAAGGCATAATTGGTTGAAAACTTGTTTTAGGTAACTGCTATAGCATAATTGGTTGAAAACTTGTTTCAGGTAAATGCTATGGCATAATTGGTTGAAAACATGGTTTAGGTAAATGCTATGGCATAATTGGTTGAAAACTTGTTTCAGGCTACTGCTATAGCATAATTGGTTGAAAACTTGTTTCAGGTAACTGCTATGGCATAGATGGTTGAAAACTTTGTTTAGGTAACTGCTATAGCATAATTGGTTGAAACCTTGTTCCAGGTAACTGCTATGGCATAATTGGTTGAAAACTTGTTTTAGGTAACTGCTATAGCATAATTGGTTGAAATCTTGTTTCAGGCTACTGCTATAGCATAATTGGTTGAAAACTTGTTTCAGGTAACTGCTATAGCATAATTGGTTGAAAACTTGTTTCAGGTAACTGCTATGGCATAGATGGTTGAAAACTTGTTTTAGGTAACTGCTATGGCATAATTGGTTGAAAACTTGTTTTAGGTAACTGCTATAGCATAATTGGTTGAAATCTTGTTTCAGGTAACTGCTATAGCATAATTGGTTGAAAACTTGTTTCAGGTAACTGCTATAGCATAATTGGTTGAAAACTTGTTTCAGGTAACTGCTATGGCATAGATGGTTGAAAACTTTGTTTATGTAACTGCTATACCACAATTGGTTGAAAACTTGTTTCAGGCTACTGCTATAGCATAATTGGTTGAAAACTTGTTTCAGGTAAGTGCTATAGTATAATTGGTTGAAAACCTTAGTTTTTCAGCGTAAAATGCTATGGCATTTAATTTGGTTTGAACAACTTGTTTCAGTGTAACTGCTATAGCATAATTGGTTGAAAACTTGGTTTAGGTTAACTGTATGCATAGATGGTTGAAACTTTTGTTTATGTACTGCTATAGTATTGGTTGAAACCTTGTTGCAGGTAACTTCTAAGCAACTTGGTTGAAACTGGTTCAGGTAACTGCTAGAGCATAATGGTGGAAAACTTGGTCTTTATAGGTACTGCTATGCATTAGATGGTTGAAAACTTTGTTTAGGTTACATCATTGCATTCGTGTGGTACCTGGATGTCTGCTTCCAAGGGAGTTGAGATGAGGTTGTAACAACATTTAGAGTGGTCCACTGATCAAGGGGGAAAGGAATGTGAGAAAGTCACAATGCAAGAGCAAGCACCTTGACATAAACCTTTTTCGAGTACCACTTCAAGCAGATGGAACTCATAGCCCTTGCCCTGTCAGCTTTTTGCTTGGCAACGGGGCAGGTCTTGTAAAGCAGTGGAGCCCTGTCAGCTCAAGCCAAAACTGTCAGACAATTGGAGGAACAGAGAATAAAACAGAAGAATGGAAATTTGGGAAGATGTACAGACATTGAGACTGATGAGTATGTAGCCAGGTACCTGTGCAGATGACAAGAAAAATGGACAGGCATACAAACAGATGAACAGACAACTCCACAGATACACAGTGAGAAGCATGCATATAGTCCGAAAACCAGAATATCTCCTTAGATATTCTTTTTCTCCTCCCCCCCCCCCCCCCCCCCCGAAAAAACCCCTCTCTCACCACCCACCACCTCCATCACCACCTCCATCCCCCTGCCCCAATCCACACCTTTTCCTGTCCCTTTTTCTTTCTTTCCTTCTTTCTTTCTTTGTGTTAGAGATGGAGATCACGATGCTTGGAGCTGGTAAACTGTCCCTGTATTTTGTTTTCTTTGTCCCAATCTGATAATGAAAACGACTGCAGCTGCTATACCCATCGACGCTGCATTCATTCAACATGGAAACTTAGGTCCGAGTAATTGCCAACGTTGCCTGTGTGCGTGACATTACGGATCAGCTGCATCACGAAACTGTGCGGCGTCTATAAGGTTAGCTATGTGAATTTGAAAGTTTTTGGTTATCTTCAAATGCCATTTTCATATCAAACATGATTATCAGGTATATTAATTTTGCTATCATGAGGTAGATTAATCATTTTTGAGTCTATTTTAATTATTATTTTTTGAATTTGAATGTTAGCAATGGGGGTTTTGTTCATTGCAACGTGGTCACTGGGTTTTCAGATCGCGCTGTGGAATGGCGGACCTAGTCACGGCTAGTGCTTTTCTGAGAATCTTCGTCTAACCTAGTGGACTCGTTTATACTGCTTCTAATGATTATTTGTTATTGTATTATCATTTTGAATGCTTTTAAAAGCTTTTTGTTTTAGGTTTTAGCGTGTTATTTGGTTTTCAAATTCATATGTCCGATCGACCACAAGTGGTCACGTGACCCAGACCGCGACCTCTGATTGGTTCTTAACATTGTTTACATTGGATCTTTGTGGCTTGTATTCTTTGAAAGTAAGAAAGAAGCTACGCTGCTGTCAAATTGAGTTAATGACTGATTTGTAAATGTGACTGGGTGTTGACAAAGGTTTCTTTTTTTTGTGATCTAGGGAGCTGTACCTGATTTACTGACAGGATCATTTGGTGTGTTGTGGACAAGTAGGCCTACTCATTCCCTTCAGTCATCAGTCATTCAGTGTCTACAAGTCTGCAGGTATGCAGCCTTAATCATTTGTATTTCCTTTTGTGAATAAATTTTGTGTGTGTGTTTTGTTTGTTTGTTTGTATTTTTTTTTCTCTTTTCAGGGAACTGGAGTTCTAATTTTATCATCTTTTTTCTACTCCTAAAGAATCAGGATTTTACTGTGCTAATATTTGGTATTTATTCTGTGTGCAGGTGGCTGTGTGTCATCATGCCTCCACCGACAAAGAAGACACGACTTGCCCTTGCAAGAGAAAGAAAGCCTGGTCCGGTACGTCGATCAGTTTCTGACTGACAACTTTTCTGTCGACGAGCAGAGCCTGGTGTGCAAATCTGGACACGTCTTGTTCCTCTACTTTGCAGCTGGCAAGTCGATCCTGAAGACAGTGCAGGAAATCAAACAGTTCTTTGATTTTGAACCCAAGTATGGCCAAGTCGACAGTGTTGTGAGGAGAGCCAATCCGTTTCTGCAGAGCTACAGTCGAGCCAACAACCAAGCTGCATTCGCCACACTTTGCAAAGAAGTGTTTGTGTTCAGATACCCACCGCCTCCAAAACCTGAACCTACAGCAGCAGCCTGCCAGTCTCCAGTCCATCCAGCCCCACCTGCTTTGCCTGAGACACCAGCTGGTCCTTCGCCTGCTATCTCAGAGCCTCCACTGACACCTCAGTCTTCCGCACCCCCTTTGCTCTGTTACACTGACCCTGGTCCCTCATCTTCCCAGTCACCCCTCAAACTTCCCAGGTTGAGAAGTGACCAAGTGACCCCCCAGAAAGCAGGCTTTGAAGAGGAGGTTGACATTTCTCTCCCAGGAATATGCCGCCAACAAAAAAAACAACGGGCCAAAGTAAAAGTGCTGCAAGAGAAAGTCAACCCCAGACCATACAAGTGTAAGCAGATCAAGCAGACCATACAAGTGTAAGCAGATCAAGCAGACCATGCAAGTGTAAGCAGCTCAAGCAGACCATGCAAGTGTAAGCAGCTCAAGCAGACCATACAAGTGTAAGCAGCTCAAGCAGACCATGCAAGTGTAAGCAGCTCAAGCAGACCATACAAGTGTAAGCAGCTCAAGCAGACCATACAAGTGTAAGCAGCTCAAGCAGACCATACAAGTGTAAGCAGCTCAGGCAGACCATACAAGTGTAAGCAGCTCAAGCAGACCATACAAGTGTAAGCAGCTCAAGCAGACCATGCAAGTGTAAGCAGACCATACAAGTGTAAGCAGCTCAAGCAGACCATACAAGTGTAAGCAGCTCAAGCAGACCATACAAGTGTAAGCAGCTCAAGCAGACCATACAAGTGTAAGCAGCTCAAGCAGACCATACAAGTGTAAGCAGCTCAAGCAGACCATACAAGTGTAAGCAGATCAAGCAGACCATACAAGTGTAAGCAGATCATGCAAGTGTAAGCAGCTCAAGCAGACCATACAAGTGTAAGCAGCTCAAGCAGACCATACAAGTGTAAGCAGATCAAGCAGACCATACAAGTGTAAGCAGCTCAAGCAGACCATACAAGTGTAAGCAGCTCAAGCAGACCATACAAGTGTAAGCAGCTCAAGCAGACCATACAAGTGTAAGCAGATCATGCAAGTGTAAGCAGCTCAAGCAGACCATATACAAGTGTAAGCAGCTCAAGCAGACCATACAAGTGTAAGCAGCTCAAGCAGATCATGCAAGTGTAAGCAGCTCAAGCAGATCATGCAAGTGTAAGCAGCTCAAGCAGACCATACAAGTGTAAGCAGCTCAAGCAGACCATACAAGTGTAAGCAGCTCAAGCAGACCATACAAGTGTAAGCAGCTCAAGCAGACCATACAAGTGTAAGCAGCTCAAGCAGACCATACAAGTGTAAGCAGCTCAAGCAGACCATACAAGTGTAAGCAGACCATACAAGTGTAAGCAGCTCAAGCAGACCATACAAGTGTAAGCAGCTCAAGCAGACCATTCAAGTGTAAGCAGCTCAAGCAGACCATACAAGTGTAAGCAGCTCAAGCAGACCATACAAGTGTAAGCAGCTCAAGCAGACCATACAAGTGTAAGCAGCTCAAGCAGACCATTCAAGTGTAAGCAGCTCAAGCAGACCATACAAGTGTAAGCAGCTCAAGCAGACCATACAAGTGTAAGCAGCTCAAGCAGACCATACAAGTGTAAGCAGCTCAAGCAGACCATACAAGTGTAAGCAGCTCAAGCAGACCATACAAGTGTAAGCAGCTCAAGCAGACCATACAAGTGTAAGCAGCTCAAGCAGACCATACAAGTGTAAGCAGCTCAAGCAGACCATACAAGTGTAAGCAGCTCAAGCAGACCATACAAGTGTAAGCAGCTCAAGCAGACCATCAAGTGTAAGCAGCTCAAGCAGACCATACAAGTGTAAGCAGCTCAAGCAGACCATACAAGTGTAAGCAGCTCAAGCAGACCATACAAGTGTAAGCAGCTCAAGCAGACCATACAAGTGTAAGCAGCTCAAGCAGACCATACAAGTGTAAGCAGCTCAAGCAGACCATACAAGTGTAAGCAGCTCAAGCAGACCATGCAAGTGTAAGCAGCTCAAGCAGACCATGCAAGTGTAAGCAGCTCAAGCAGACCATACAAGTGTAAGCAGCTCAAGCAGACCATACAAGTGTAAGCAGCTCAAGCAGACCATACAAGTGTAAGCAGCTCAAGCAGACCATACAAGTGTAAGCAGCTCAAGCAGACCATACAAGTGTAAGCAGCTCAAGCAGACCATCATGCGGAAGAACAAGACCCTCCGCCAGCTGAACACTGCTCTCAAGGAACAGCCTGCCAGAGTCCAACTGAAGAAGTTACAGCCTGAAACTGTTCGACTGAGGCAGAAATTGTCTTTGGCCAATGCAAAGTTGGACAGCAAAACATGAGTTTGAGAAATATACAGAGTAGAGTCGCTTGGTCGTTTAACGGTAGTAATTACTTAATTAATTAATTAATTAAGTAATTACTTAATTAATTAAGTTTGAATCTGCCTGTTGTATATATACATGTACATTCTAAAGGTGAATTTTATTAACTGTGTATACTGCAGACATTGTGCTTGCAACCTGTTTCTTTAGGCACTTTATTTTCATTATATGTATAACGGTAATTAATTATTCAAATCAATTAGCTTCAACTCTTTCGTTTCATATGGTGGGTGTGATTTATTTTCAGCAGAATGATAGTCCTAGTCACAGGCTTTCTAAAAACATCTCATTTTTCAATATCACTTTAGAGGTTTGAAAAATATACAGAATTTACAGTCGCTTGATTACAAGTATTAACGACAGTAATTAATTCAACTTTTAATTAATTAATTAAGTTAAAATCTATCTGTCACTTTTCTTTTATCCTTTTAATCAATAGCTCTAGCCATAAGGGTTCCAGAGATATCTTTGGTGTCGTCGTCTAGCTTTTGACAAATTAACAGTTATGGAGGTTTTTTGTTGTTTAGTGCATGTAAATCTGGTCACAAGTTTTCTTAGTTATTGTCTTTAAAGTAAACAAAGGGCCGGACTTTTATTCAATTAAACACGTCAATAAGAAACAATCACACAACGACAAACACCAAAATCAAAGTCTTTCGGGCACACGCCCTTCAGTGAACGTTACAGACAAACTAAACTGCACAATTAAAAAAGCATCACTTATTGGAACAAATTGACCCACTAGTTTTTCATACTCTATACCATTGGAATGGGATCTTTGTATGCTCGTTTCAATGAACTATACATGTCAATGTGCCTGTCATTTACCCCTTCCTCCCTTGTTCCTCAACACATACCTACGCGGGCGGCGGGGCGGAGTGAGTGGGAGTGGACTGCCGCTCGACCTACCCGCCGCCGCCGACGCACTAGAGGGCGTTTACACGAGGCGCAGCAATGTGCAGCGCTTCTCGCGCTGCACAGCGCTTGCGACTGTGAAACGGCTTTGTTCAGGACGCGTTAGCGCTGCACAGCGCTTGGCATGTGATTCGGCGCTTTGCAGCGGTGCGCCGTCCTGAACAAAACCGTTTCACACGGCGCAAGCGCTGTGCAGCGCTGAGCAGCGCCTGTGTCGCAAGCACACGATTTTTCCAGCTCACCGTTCATTAGATGCTTTCATTCATCTATGCGAATTGGCCATTATATTGCCTACAAAGGCTGATACGGTCGTAAAACGACCATTAATCCAATCCATCCATACTATGCTCTGCATTACCAAATCTGGCCGTGATCCCACCTGGAAAATCAAAGCCTCCTCTTCGATAAACGTGAGGGCTCTGTGCCGAGTGGTTAGCGCGCTGGACTACAGTCTATTTATGGCCAGTAGGGTACGGCGTTCGAAGCTGCGCGGGAATCCCAGAGCTTGCATCCTTGACGCAAGATGCTTAACTCGCATTGCTTCTCCCCACCCGAGGAGTAAAACCGGGTACCAAACGGCCCTCTTCAGGGCTACCAAGAAAACGGCCCTCCTCAGGGCTGCCAAAAACGGCCCTCCTCAGGGCCTCTCCCCAGGTCCTTCGGATGAGACCTTTATAAACCGAGGCCTAGTGTGCGATACGCATTCACAAAACATCAAATCGCGCACTATAAAGATCCTGACACTCATGTCCTCGACGGTGTGAGTGCCGGTCCACAGATAAAATACCCAGCACGCAAAATAGTGCAGCAGTTCACCACGCATGTTGGTGTTGGCTGCCTTAAAACTTAAAACCTAAGAAGAAGCGTGCGAGTTGTCTCCCTTGAAATGTCTTTTCCTTCCGAGTTGCTTCCCTTGCATCTAACGTAAACTTCCGGTGAAGGAGTGGAACGTGAAACGACTTGACGCTAAATTTGCGGGTCCACTTTTCAAGATCTAAAACACATCAAGGTATGACCAGGTTGTTACCATCGCTTACCTAGCCGTGATTTTCAGTCACCGCAACTTGCTTTTGGTGTGCATACGTTCCCAGAGAAGCTAAAGATGTATTAACCAGATTTCGAAGGAGGTTGCGATCCCGCTTATTGTTTGATTCGTGGGACTGGGAGGGGCCGGTTTTGTGAGACTCACTGAGACATTTTCCCAACCTTTTTGTTTTGTTTTGTATGTACACGGAAGATAATTATGTACGTTTCTGTTGAAATAAATGTTCGTTGTGGCTTAGGTCTTTAAAACAGGATGTTATTGGTCTGTACATAGTTGCAAATAGCAGGAACTGAGGATAGGGACCAAACGTCTTAAGCCGTTAACTAAGGGAGAAACGAAACGTCGCTCATACGATTTTAAAGACATAATAATAACAGCAGATATTTCTGCATGAGATGAACAGTGGAATGTGTGTTTCAATTCTCAGTAACAGTTGCCCAGACGTTGTAAGTATTCTGTCTGCAGATGCCAATTTCGCTGTTTGGAAACAAGTTTTCTCCCAAGAAGACTCCACCAAGACGTGCTCAGTCGTTGTCCAACCTTCACCTTGAAGCCGGGGAGTCCCAGAGGGAGTTTGGACTTGACTATGGCAATGTCAAGGTCAACCTTGGGGGCAATGAGGTCTCATTCCAGAATGGCATGTGGGTCCAGGGTAAGTTAATGTATAGTTGAAATAAGATCTTACCTCCCAACCTTCCCGTGTAAAAGTGACAAAGAAATGGCTGCACCAACATGATGTCAGAAGTGGGTTTCTCAGGACTAGGATACACAAGCAAAGTTGGTAAAAGGCATTCCAAATAAAGTTTGTTTCAGAAGGTGTTCAAACCATTTGCCTGCTCACCGATAGTGAATACAAATATCTTCAGAAGATATCAGATAAAACAAAGGACTTTAATGCTCTGTTTTGTTTTACTTTCAATAGAAAAGGCCGGATTGAACCTAAATCAAATGTGATGGGTGGATGGTGTTGAGGGTAGCTCTTGATGCTGATAGAGATGCACAGAGAGAAGTTGAAGCTACCTTACTTTTACTTTACTCAAGACCAGATGGTAGTGCTCCCAGCCAACCCTAGACTGTGGTGGTATCAGTCTCTCAGGCTGGCAGTCTCTCAGACTGAGTTGGCATTCATCTTCCTAGAGTGGCAGGTGGTTCCCCCTTATCAAAAGGATGCACAGACCCCAGAGGAGCTGGGCTGGGGATTGGCCATCCCAATCTCAACCTGTATCTGTTTCTAAGGGACTAAAAATTTGCTTATTACTCCTTGATACTTAAATGAAGTCACATGTTTAATACGTTGCATCATTTAGCATGACAAAGTCTATCGAATGAATATTGCACCGTTGAAATCAGGTGTCTTAATTTAGAGGAAACAACAAGTTTATCACTTTAACATAACAGTTCAGTTTTAGCGCAAGCAATGATGCCAGGAGAACGGTCTCCAGTCAAATGTCAAATGGACAAGTGATAGAACAGACAGCTGCAAGACATCCAACAGATGGGATATATCATAAGAGAGAGAGGGAAGTGGTGATGAATCCCACTGACAAGTGATGTGAAGGGCAGCTGCCTGGCCCTTCCAGACTAGCAGAAGATGTCCTTTAGTGGTTGTTCATGCAGAATGGGCACCTTAATTCACATGACACATGGTAGGAAAAGGGAAAGTGGAATAGGCATTTGGATGATAGGCACACCCTACTCTCGGAGGAACTAAATCAAAGAAGGCAGAATGATGAGAAAGCAGATAGGAGAGGAAAGAGAGAGAAGGAAAGAGGGAGGGAGACAGAGAGAGGGAGAGGGAGACAGAGACAGAGGGAGACAGAGAGAGACAGAGAGAGACAGAGAGAGAGAGAGAGAGAGAGAGAGGGAGAGAGAGAGAGAGAGACAGAGAGAGAGAGAGAGAGAGAGAGAGAGAGAGAGAGAGAGAGAGAGAGAGAGAGAGAGAGTCACAAGGCAACAGGTTCAAAAAACGGGAGTGAATAGTTTCAGTAGGGAAGCTTTGCATATGGCTACAGTTTCTCTCTCACTGAAAAACTTCATTTTTTTAACTTATGTATCGGATTCCCCAAGTGCTCATAAGACTGGGAAGATAGGAAAGCACACAGTTTGCTGATTACTCTGGATTTTCTTCTTCTTTTTTTGTTTTCATGTTCGGGAAAAATTGAGGGTTGACAGAAAAAGTAGAGTTGGTTGGATTACCATACTACAGCTACTTTCTTTTTATTGCCTCATGGAAAACATCCTTGCAGTGTTGTGCAGCAGCGAATGGGGGTGGTAGTGATAACGATATAATTGCCTGGGGTAAAAGCATTCCTAAACCCTCATCACTAGGCACAGAATTTGAATGGTTGATTGTCGATCTCAGAAGAAGAGACAGCCACTTCCATGTTGGTACCTGATGTAATGGTAGTTTTTTCTGTTTTGCATGACTGGCAGGAGTAAGGTTACAATAAAAGAATGTTTGCTAATAAAGCAATAAACATTAAAGGAGATGTTTGTTTTGGACAATGCTCTGAAGCGCCCCACCCACACCCCCCCCACCAAGTGTGGGTTTATTCACTGACTGAAAAGACAGATCAGAGGGGAAAAAGGACAACAGTTTGAATGACAAGTTTAGATTTGGTTGACAGAGTATCTGGAAGAACACACATGTATAAATGTGCCAAATGTGGTTTAAAAAACAAAGAAACAGTGTGAGTTCAGGGTGGGTTTTTTTCTTTAGTAATTTCATCTTTCTTTGTGTGTACCAAATGTTTTAGTATGTGGTAATAAAAAAACCATAAGACAGTTATTCTGGTCATCACAACCATTTGCCATTTCAATGTCATTGATTTATTTCAAATTCAGACGAAATGTATTGTTAATATTGCCAGGTAATTGTCATTCATACTATTTTACAGTGGTCAGGAAATATTTTGGAACAATACTCATTCTGATGAATGAAAACTTGAAACTTTCAATAATACATTTACTTCATAATGTCAATCTTTCCTACATGGAGTGTGGACGCTTTAAGTGGTGTGTCAATA